>JBBPKK010000338.1:0-29970 GCA_038089215.1 Tylopilus vinaceipallidus
TAAATACACGAGGCAGATAAGGGTCTAGCCCCTACCACGTGCGTGCCTGACATCCGGACAGCTCGGATCCCTCCAAGCCGGTCGTCACGTGAACTAGTCATGTGCTAAGTCTCACGGTCACGTGCTCGTAAAGCAAAATATGTCTAAGTCCGTTGTCGTGATACTGGCAGCATAGGGCAAGTCGTAACATTACCCCCCACCTAAGAATCGGATTCCAGACAATTCCAAATAGGATCACAGACAGTAAATACATCGTAAGGCCGGAAAAGGCCGTGGAAACGATCAACGTCAATAAAGTTAAGCTTCCGTGGAGCGCTCAGGTTCGTCCGATGGAACTCGGCAACAGCATCCTTCGCTGATGTGAGGTGGTCCGCAGGTTCCCACGTTCAATCTTCTTCCCCATATCCAGACCAGTGGACCAGGTACTCCAAACGTCGTCCTTTCATACGGGAGGCGATGACATACTCGACCTCATACTCCTCATGCCCATCTTCTGTAACCTTTACAGCCCCAGGCTTATACGTTGGTTGGCCGTCAAGGCGATTTTTATAGGGTTTTATTCGGGACACGTTTATAACCGGATAGATCCGCATCCCTTTAGGTAATAGTAGTTTTACGACATTCCGGTCGTTAGGTGCTTCGATCACCTTATATGGCCCGAGCCATCGCTCGGTTAGCTTCCGGCTTATCCTCGTCTCTCAGAGATTGAGGTTCTCGGTGCTCAGCCACACGAGATCGCCGACTTTGTATTCCGGCGCATCTGACCTTCCTTTGTCAGCTTGCGCTTTCATGGTTTTCCACCTGTTTTCTAGATTTTCTCTGACCTGATCCAAGGTCAATCTCATCCCGTCAAGGAAATCCTGCGCTGCAGGGGCTTTCGTGTTCATCGGCTCTATCCCCATTCGTGGTGCGTACGACCGTGTTACCTGAAACGGCAACTTCTTCGTGGAGGACGATTGCTGGTTATTGTATGTAAACTGGGCTAGGCTCAGCCATTCTGCCCATTGATCCTGCTTTTCTGCGCAGTACAGCCGTAGGTATTGCTGTAATTCGCGGTTTACCCTTTCCGTTTGCCCGTCTGTTTGCGGGTGGAAGGCTGTGCTTAACTTAAGGCGGATTTGGAGAGATGCCGACAGGTCTGCCATTACTTGTGAGGCGAACTGTGGCCCACGATCCGATACTATAGAGTCCGGAAGTCCATGATGCTTCCATACGTGATCTCGATATAGTTTAGCCGTTCCCTTGCTTGTTATAGTTTTATTTGTTGGGATGAAACAAGCTTCTTTCGAGAATCGGTCCACCACTACCAAGATCGAGTCGTAGCCGGCCGATTCGGGTAAGTCCGTAATAAAATCGGCGGAGATCTCCTTCCACAGTGCGCTAGGCATGGGGAGGGGTTGCAACTTCCCAGGCTCTGCCCGGTTCGTTGGTTTCATCCGATTGCATCGTTCGCATCGGGAACAGTAGTTTTTAATCTGGTCGGTCATACCCTTCCAGGTGTAATATTGGGAGATCAACTCCTTGGTTTTTTCTGCTCCACCGTGTCCAGCGATGGCAGAGTCGTGATATAAAGTTATGATTTGTTGTCGGATGTCCCCGTTGGGCACGAAGATCCGTCCTTCGTGGTACAGGAGCCCTTCCTTTAGCTCTCCGACACTTTCCGATTCCTTTAATAGACTTGTTGCATCTCGGATGTGTGTGAGTATTTCCTCCTCCTCCGAGGTTACCATGGTTATCTCGGTCGCTTTTCGCACTCGAGATTCCGGAATCAGGACTACTCCTTTGTTATCGTCCTTTATTCCTACGGCGTGATCTTCTCTTCTCGAAAGAGAATCAGCTTTTCCCATGCTCATCCCTGGCTTTCTCACTAGTACGTAATTGAAGCGAGATAACCATTGCGCCCAACGTGCTTGCCGTCGGTTAAGGTCTTGACTGGTCATAAAATACTGTAAGTTCGCGTGATCGGTCCAGATCTCGAACTGATGGCGCGCTCCTTCTAGGTAGTGCCGCCATATCTCTAATGCATAAATTATCGCCAACATTTCTTTATCGGCTATCGGATAGTTCCTTTGTTCAGGGGTCATTTTGTGCGAACTGAACGCTACCGGATGCCATTTTCCTTCCTTTTCTATAGATAATACTGCCCCTGTTGCAAATGCCGAGGCGTCACATTCTAACCGATACTTTGCTTCTTCATCGGGGTAGGCTAGGATTGGAGCTTCGGTAAAGGCCGTCTTTAGCCGATCAAAAGCTTCCTGCTCTTCGCTTTTCCACTGCCAAGCTTTGTCTTTCCTTGTTAGCTCGGTTAGTGGTTTTGCCCACTCGGAGAACTTGTCGATGAATCGTCGGTAAAAGTTGGCGAGCCCCAAAAATCCTCTTACTCCTTTTACGGAGGTGGGGACTGGCAAATCCAACACTCCTTTGAGTTTTGACTCCGACATCTTAATCCCTTGGCTGGATACGTCCATTCCCAGCATCTCGACTTGTTCTACCGAGAAGAAACATTTTTCGGGTTTAATAAATAAATCATTGTCCTTCAGCCGCTGCAATACTTTTATAACGGCCTTGTCGTGTTCCTCTTGATTTTCTGTTTTTGTAAAGATAAGGATATCGTCCATGTATATTATAACAAAGGACTCCATATTGGAGAATATGTCGTTTATCATCGCCTGGAACGTTGCAGGGGAATTATTCAGTCTGAAAAACATAACGGTTGGCTCGAAACTTCCTTCTTTGGTGGTGAAGGCTGCCTTCCATTCGTCTCCTTCCTTGATTCGTACATTATTATATCCCCATCGCAAGTCCATTTTCGTGAACCTCTTTGCTCCTTTGAGTCGATCGATTAGCTGCGATATTAACGGCAGCGGGTAACCATTCGGTATAGTCCAGCTATTTAAATACCGATAATCCTGCACCATTCTCTTTGTTCCTTCCTTTTTTGGGACAAAGAAGACCGGTGAAGTCTGTGGAGACTTGGAGGGACGGATATACCCTTTCCTTAGTTGCTCCTTTACAAATGCCTTTACTTCTTCTTTTTCGTCTACCGACATTGGATACACTTTTGCCTTTTTGGGAATGAAACCTTCTTTTAGGTCAATGGCGTGATCCCACGTTCGTTGGATTGGCATTCGTTCGGATGCTTTCTTGGTGAACAGTTCAATGAACTTATGATACTGCTCGGGTACGAGCTCCTCTGCCGTCTTCTCTACCTTTTTTGGTGGTATAACCTCCATTTTTTTAATGTGATGGTACACATACGGAGCGCTTGTGAGCTCTTCCTCGTTGAGTGCTCTTAGGGAGGCCGATCTATCCGATAGGAGATAGCACGATCGAGGGCATTTTGTAAGCTTTACCTGCCCGGTTGTCCAGTTGATTTCAGGGTTGTGCTTCTTTAGCCAGGTGTACCCTAGTATCATGCTTACTTTTCCTAGATCGGTGACCTCTGCTTCCAGGGTCTCTCGATGCCCTTGGTAATCTACGATGAGGGCGGCGGTGTGTGTTATATTCCCAGCGCTATTTTTGGTTCCATCTACGTTGAATACTGGGATTGGCCGTTCTAACCTCTTCATGGGTATCTCGTTCTTTTGAGCCCATGCCTTGTCTACGAAGATTCCATTGGCCCCACTATCGAGGAGAGCTTCTTCGCTCATCATCCGTTTCTTTTGCGTGGCCGGCGCCACCTGTACTCCTAATCGTATTTCGGTATTCGCCACGGAGCGGATGACAATCCTATCAGGGATTTCTTTGCTAAATATTTTTTTGTTTTTTGTAGCCAAATTAAGCCCAGATTCCCGTCTGGCGCGCTCAGGCTCATCCTGAGTCGTGGCTTCGGTTATGTCATCGAAATAAGTTACCGATTCCGAATCTGATAGTAGTACATCAAAATACGTGTTTTTGGGTTTTTCTATTTTTATATGTCCGAAATAGGCCTCGGCTCCATGACCACCCTGAATAGTCATGTGCCTTATGCTTTTCCTGCCTTGGCTTCTTTTGCCTTGGCGTTTAATACGTCCGTGAAGTAAGCTTTCGCTTCTTCAAAGCCCATTTCGTTTATGGACTTGGGCGTTTCTCTAGCCTTCCCCTTGTGGCTAGCTCGGACATTATTGCTTTCCCGGTCCGAGTCGCTGTCATCGCTACTCTCCTTCTGAGCAGCTCGAGCCTTGCGAGATTTGCCTCGTTTTGGGCAATCCTTTCGATGCCCTCCCCCAAGGAACTTGCAGTCACTGCAAGGTTGCTTAGGCTTTTTGCAATTGCGAACGAGGTGGTCGCCACCGCAGTTGAAGCACTTACCCTTTCGGGCAGCGTCGATGTCCATTGCGTTTGGGTCACGCCGGCTGGACGGTCCGGCGGCCGAATTGTTGCCCCACTTGTTGTTTGAGCGGCGGGCTAGCTCAAATTGTTTGAATGCGTTTCCAACATTTCGTACTTGGCCGATCCAATCGGCAAGGTTGGTGGGGGCGTCGTCCCCATGGAGATTGAGGGAGATGTGTCTAACGATCTCCTCTCGAGCGTTTTTTACTAAGAGGTGTACGCCCATCACCTCATCTATACCGGACTGTCGGTACAGAGTTTCCCACTGAGTTAGAAAGGCCTCAGTCTGCCTTGTTCCTTGTTTGAGGGTTTGAAGATCCCTCAGGGCTTTTCCCTGCCTTGTTGCAGACCTGAAATGGTGGGAAAGTTCCCGCTCCAAGTCTTTTACTGCCCACCATTCGTTTGAGGCGAGCTTAGTCTCGATATGGTATCGGGCCCATTCGCCCGCTCCATTTTTGTCTCCGTCTTTTCCCGAGCCGATCCGAGACAGGACCACAAGGGTTACTTCCTTTTTTGAGGAGAAAGTCTCCTGATTCATTTGCAGGTAAACCTGCATCTTTATCCACCACTCGTCGAAATGGGAGTAGTCACCGTTGAAAGACCCTGGATCTGGGATCGGGTCCACCTTTTTCGTAACTTTGACCTCCGTACGAGGTCCTCGTGCCGTTGCCTCGGCGGCGTTCGCCTTGGCTTCTGCGGCGGCAGCTCGGGCTTCTGCTGCTGCCAACTGCATCTGAAGTCCCACCAGCAGGACCTGTAAATCGAGGATTTGCTGCCCATAGTCCATTCTTATTGGAGAGGGCGGGATAGAGTCAGATGATTGTGAAATTTTGTTCTAGGTAGTACTATCTACTTCCTACTTAGAACCTTCGGTCGGGGGTCGTATGGCCTGTGTCGCTTTTCTCTTTGCGACCTTCTGGGTTGCTCCCATTGGAGTCTTCTTGGTGCACCGTACGGTTTAGCGCGGGGTACGTAGAAGTGTTGGACTAGTTGCCCGTTGGCCCCTAAGTCGAACCTTGCCTGTTTCTTTACCACAGGGGGGGTGTACTTGTAGTGACGCTCCACAGGAAAGAAGGCCTGGGCATCGGGGAGGGGGAGTGGTTTGAGAAGAGTGAGGTCTATCTCCTCTTCTTCGACTTTGACTGTTACCTGGTCGTTGGGGTCGAATTCGTATTCCGGTTCGTCTACCGGCTCGACCTTTACTCGTACTTGTATTTGACCGGCTTCCCAGTCGAGAGTTTGGGTGGGGTGGGCTACCCTAAGCATCCTTTGTATACTAAAACGGGAGGGCTAGTCACGCTCGACCGTTTGGAGAATCAGGCCAATAGCCTTCCTGACTTCTCGTAATCAACAACTGGTGGGCACAAGACCGCTCTTGCACCAGCTGCTGATGGTACTACGTTCGACTAGAAGAAATGTGCCTCACGTGGACACGCCTTTTGGCAATAGAAAAGAAGAGGGGGTTGCGCCGCGGTGTTTAAACACTTTAAAGCCTCTCGAGGCTACGGACTTCTCCGCGACTAATTCGCTAAGAGACTATCCTCTCGTATAGAGAGTGGCTACTTAAAAGGGAAGGGGGTGCCCAAGAAAGAGAAGGTCCCGTATAAGCCTCGGGTCCGGCTATGTTTTAGCAGATAGGCTCTGCCAGGCGCGATAGAGTAGGGTGAGCGAAAGAAGTTAAGTCCTAATGTAGCGCAACCCAAAACCAGTGCTAGACGTGGCTCAGGCTACTCTGACTTTAGGCTTATAGGAGCTAAAATTATGGGGGAATAGCCACAAGGACTTAACTAAGGTCCTTGGGCGATGATATTCGGGTATATATACCATACAGCATGTTTGTAGCTATTGACTACTGGTCCGTGCGTATCTACATAGGTATGACATAACGTGAGAGAGGATGATATCATAATGACGTCTCGTGGGAGACTGTGCCTGCATGAGGCGGTCTAGAGCACCATGAGGTGCGGCATTAGTGCCATGAGGCACGGCGATCAAAGATAAGCGCCACGAGGCGCGGTAATTAAATACACGAGGCAGATAAGGGTCTAGCCCCTACCACGTGCGTGCCTGACATCTGGACAGCTCGGATCCCTCCAAGCCGGTCGTCACGTGAACTAGTCATGTGCTAAGTCTCACGGTCACGTGCTTGTAAAGCAAAATATGTCTAAGTCCGTTGTCGTGATACTGGCAGCATAGGGCAAGTCGTAACAACTACACTGTTGCCTCAGCTCGTTCGCCCCAAACCACACTGAGGTATGATACTGATATTCTATGCTTGTATTACCATTTACTTACTATCTGGTTAGTTCACTCGTTTAGACAACTCGTAACCTTTGACAGGTTATGAGCCCCACTGTTGTTATGGAGCCTACTACCAAAGAAGATCTTTACACTGTCCCAAAGCTCAAAGCTGATGGACACAACTGGGTGATATTCAAGAACCGTCTGGAGTGGGCATTAGCAGCACGCGGTGTCGTGAATCACTTAACTGGCACTGCCATGAAACCCGCTGACCCCAGAGATGCTGCAAAACCAGAGGACATTGCTGCATACAAGAAAGCTCTTGCTGAGTGGCAGAAGCCTGAGTTCACCTGTCGTCAGCAGCTTGCTTGTGCCCTATCCAACTCAACACTCTGGAAGATCTTACATGATGAGACTGTTGCCCAGATGTGGAAGACAATCACTATGGAATACGAGTCCAAAACCTCTTTGGTTCAGGCTGACCTGCATGTGAAATTCCAGAACCTTTCATGTACTGAGAAAGGAGATCTGTGAGCTCACCTTGATAAGCTCTGAGCCAGCCGCAAGGAGCTAGCTGCTGTTAGAGTCAGCCTGTCAAATGCTGAATACACCTCCAACATTATTTGATCCCTCCCACACAACTACCAGACTTATGTTGCCCACCTTTCATCTGCTGCACACTTACTCAAGCAGGAAATCTCAGCTGACGACTTGATGAACTACGTACTCCAGGAACATGACCACCTGATGATGCATTCCAAGTCTGACCAAAAGGAGAAAAGTGTTGTGCTTACTGTTTCGGGACACTCCTCAGGTAGTGGAGGGGGAAAGTTGAAACAACAGAAGCTGAAGGGACTTTGTTGGAATTGTGGTGGCACTGGCCACAAGAAGGACCAATGTCCTAGTCCCCCCCAGGACGGCTCTCAGGGGTTGAGCACTGGTGGAGGAAAGATGACATCTGGTGAATCAAAGGGAAAGACAATGGTACCCCAAAAAGGTACTAGTGCTAATGTTAGCTCAGCATGAGACGAGGATGGTGCCTGGATGGCTTGTGCTCTGAATGGGTATGATAGTGATGGTGATACCATCCCAGGGCTCCTTGACAATGAATCTGATGATGAAGACTGGTTTTCTGAGGTTGATGACGATGAAGCCGAGCCTGAGTTCACTGATTCCCCCTGCGATTCCACTAATACACTTGCACTCACTGTCATCGAGCCATTTGATACAGAGTCAACCACAGAACTCTACAACTCTGGCTCTATGCATCACCTATCCCCCTACTGCAGTTGTTTCACCTCCTTCCGCGACATTCCATCACACGACTTTGATGCCACAAATCAGCAGTCCTTCAGTGCTACTGGAACTGGTGACATGCTAATTGATGTTCCGAATGGCTCTGACATGTCAACAATTCGGTTGGCCAATGTCTTGTATGCACCCACACTTGGGTTCACTCTTGTCTCGATAGGCTGCATAGATGATGCAGGCTGCTCCATGATGTTTGGCAGAGGGTTTTGCACCATTCACTCTGGTGATGGTGCCATGCTGGGGAAGATCCCAAAGTCCTTGAAAGGACTCTATCGTGTTGACCATGATAATCTGGCAGGCTCTGCCAACACTGTCGAACAGAGGCTCACCACTCAGGAGCTCTGCTGCTACATGGGCCACATTGGTATTGAAGCTGTGAAGCAGCTTGTTACAAAAGGGTTCATCACTGGAATCAAGCTTGCCCCCATGGGAGGGAGCGATGGCCTGTCCTGTGACTCATGCATAGCTGCGAAGTCAAAGCGTCACCCAGTTCCCCAGGAACGTGAGGGAGAATGCTCAACCACCTATGGGAGTGAGGTCCACTCTGACATATGGGGGCCTGTGCCAGTGGAGTCTCTTGGTGGCAGGCAGTACTATGTCTTGTTTACAGATGACAAGACGTGCAAAACAGTTGTCTACCCCCTGCGGGTGAAATCAGAGGTTTTCGACACTTACCACAAATATGAGGCTTGGGTGGTGCGGCAGCAGGATGCCATCATCAAATGCCTACACACCGATCGAGGGGGAGAATTCATGAATGACCACTTCACTGCCCACCTAGACACTCAGGGGACAACACGCAAACTCACCATTCACGATACACCACAGCACAATGGAGTGGCCAAGCGGCTGAATGGGATCCTTGTCATGAAGATCCATGCGATGCTTCATGATGCAAAACTTCCCCAATACTTGTGGGGGGAGGCACTTAGCCACGCAGTTTGGCAGAAGAACCAGACATCTACAAAGGCACTAGGTGGCAGGACACCATACGAGGCTGTGACTGGGTGACCTCCTGATCTTGCTGGCATCCAGCCTTGGGGCTGCCACATTTGGATCTGGAACAAGAGTGCCACTAAGCTGGGCAGTCAGGTGAGTGGAGGGCACTGGGTAGGTTTCGACTCACAAAGTAAGGGCCACTGTGTCTTCTGGCCTGTGCACTGGACTGTTAGTGTCAAGCGCAATGTTTGTTTTGCAGAGGATGGGGCCGAGGTGGCTGTAGATGGCACTGATGGGCTTGAGGGGGAGCATTCAGATGGCACTGCAGACAAGCCCAACACCACCAACACCACCACTGATGTATCTGCATGAGCCCACAAGGCTCAAGAGACTGAGTCAGTGATCACTGGCACGAATGCTGACACACCTCCAAAGGCTCCTGACACCTCCCCTGCACCGCCCATTTCCCTCTGGCATTCCTCTCGTGTCCTCCAACCAAGCCGATATGTGCGTGATGTGCTCACAGGCACTGGCTCCACGACTAGATGAGGGCAAGTGACCCTTCCCACGGGCATGCAACACAAGATTGCTGAGGTAATCGAGGAGAAAGTGACTGGCGATGTGTCAGATGCAGCTGCATTGGCAGCCACAGTGGCTGATGTCAAGGGATTAGAGCCAAGGAACATTGAGGAGGCGAGACAATGAGCTGACTGGCTGAAATGGGATGCAGCAATCCAAGAGGAGCTTGGACGACTCAATGATGCTGGGACATGGGAACTGGTAGATAAGCCCAGTGGAGTCAACATCATAGGCAGCAAATGGGTCTTCTGCATAAAGAAGGACACTGCAGGCAATGTCAAACGCTACAAGGCACAACTGGTAGCTCAAGGGTTCACTCAAGTCCCTGGAGTTGACTACTTTGACACGTTTGCCCCTGTTGCCAAGCTCACATCAATCCGTGCAGTTCTCACAACTGCTGCTGTCCAAGATTGGGATGTCCACCAGCTCAATGTCAAAAGTGCCTATCTCAATGGCAAACTGGACAACAATGAGGTAATCTACATGTGCCAACCACCAGGCTATGCAGTGGCGGGCCAAGAAGGCTGCATTCTCCGCCTTATCAAGTCTCTCTATGGGCTGAAGCAAAGCAGCCATTGTTGGTATGAAAAACTAGTTGATATCCTCACATCACAGGGCCTCACTCACTCTGATTCCGACCATGCTGTCTTCTTTTGCCACAAAGGAAGCCATGTCATTGTCATTACTGTGTATGTCGACGACATGATGCTAGCCTCAAGTGATCTAGAATTGCTTGAGCAGACAAAGAAGGAGCTGCAGGGACAGGTTGAGGTATCTGATATGGGTGAGATCCATTGGTTGCTTGGATTTGAGATCACGCGGGACCGCACTCGGCGTGCCATTACCATTTCGCAGCGCTCCTACATTGATTCCATCATCATGTGCTACCACCTCAATGATGCCAAGCCACTCTCAATTCCCATGGACCCTAACGCCACCCTCTCCAAGTCTCAATCCCCCACGATGACTGAAGAAGCTGCCGCAATGTGCAATATCCTGTACTGCGAGATAGTCGGCTCACTCACTTATGCTGCGATCGGAAGCTGTCCAGACATGGCATATGCCACATTGGCACTCTCATGCTTCAATGAAAACCCTAGCCATGCTCACTGGGAGGCAGCAAAGTGAATTGTGCATTACCTGAAGGGTACCACTGATAGGGGAATCACATACCAACCAGAAGATGAGGAGGCAGGTCTCAAAGGGTATACAGATGCAGACGGAAATTCCAATGAGGACTGTCACGCGATCTTGGGCTACACGTTGAAGAACGATAATCCAAGCTGCTCTTGTAGCAGGTGGACTGCAGACAGGGTGAAGGGGATGCGATAGGTTCATCCCCAGAGAGAGCGGGAAGAGAGATACTGTACAGTTGGAGAGGACTGGGGCTTACTGTCCCAAGTGCGGTAGGTCAAGAAACGGTGGGTCCGGACACTCCCAGATGGAATGCAGGACCAGCTGGGTCGTAAAGAGCGTGATAGACCAACAGGATGGTCAAGAATGGTGACGACGACGGCGGAAACAGACGGGACGGTTTAGATGGTAAATGGAAAGATGTGGCCAGATTTTTTTCAAAGTCAGAATGACCATACTTTATAGTCCCAGGCATACCCAAGACTCTACCCATACCATAAAGTAGTTTCCATGGCCGAAAAGTACATACCAACTGAAAATAAGTGGTTCCGTCAGAAAACAGGTGGTTCCGTCAGACGGGATGGTTCTGATGGGGACGGAAAGTGTAAAACAACCTACCCACAGACCGACAGGACGGACAGGACACGGCAGACAGCAATAACGGGATGATTCTGACAGTAATTTGAGACAGAAAGTGGCGGAAACGACACAGGAAAGCGGCAGACATCATGGGAAAGCGATGTAATGAGTATGGGAAGTGTCCACACACATCGGAAACCTGATGGAAAGTGTTATGAAGGTGGAATGGCATGGGATGTAAGGATTCAATTGTAGGGAACAGCTGTTCTCTACAATGTTCATGCTAAACGGTGGGCCCATCTCGTGGTCCATGAAGACCCAGGAGATCATCATGCTGTCAACAACGGAGGCCGAATATGTTGCCACTACCCATGCTGCGAAGGAAGCACTGTGGCTGTGCTCTCTCTTTGGCGAACTTTTTGGACCCATCAACGGATCCACCACCCTCTTCTGCAACAACCAATCTGCTATCACACTTGCCAAAGATGGCAAATTTCACGCTAGGACAAAGCATATTGATATCCGGTACCACTTCATTTGTTACATCATTGAAAATGGCACTATTGCGCTCACATTCTGCCCTACTGACGACATGCTCACCAACACCCTGACCAAGGCACTTCCCAATGCCAAGGCCAAGCACTTTTGCTGTACTTGGTCTATGCCTGGCTTGAAGGGGGAGTGTCAAATGAGGTCCAGCCGCCATGTTGTGTGGCCATTGTAATGTGATGAGGACAGGTGATCCTGTACATAACTACCTTGACTGACGATCTTTTGTTTCAAGCCAATAATGTTTTACTTCAACTGTTTGTACCTACTCGTACCTTATCTGTAGAGTATTTAACCTGTATGATACTGCACCATTGCCTCAGCTCGTTTGCCCTAAACTGCGCTGAGGTATGATACTGATATTCTATGCTTGTATTACTGTTTACTTACTATATGGTTAGTTCACTCGTTTAGGTGAATACAAGTAGCTCGTTCGCCCCAAACCGCGCTGAGTTCACTCATTTAGACAACTCATAACCTTTGACAATCTGACCATCCCTGCACTGTCCCCTCTTTCCTCCTCCACTACTTGCCCCTTCCAGCAGATCTCCCTCAATCTTATTACCGACTTACCTCCTTCCGATGGCTTTGATTCTATTTTGGTCATGGTCAACCATGGACTCTCAAAGGGGGGTATTTTTATCCTGTGTACCAAAACCATTGATGTGGCAGGCATCACAGCACTCTTTTTCCACCACATCTACCCCCAATTCAAACTCCATGACAGGGTCATCTCTGACAGAGGGCCCCAATTTGCATCTGCCTTCAGCCTAGAGCTGGCTAGACTCCTCCAATATGATGTAGCCTTATCTTTTCCTTACCACCCTCAAACTGATGGCCAAACTGAACACCTCAATCAGGAACTTGAAATGTACCTCTGCATTTACTGCCAAGGTTCTCCCATGTCCTGGTCTCAGTTCCTCCCTACTGCTGAATTCGCACACAACTCCTCCCCCCACTCTTCCACCCACCAATCACCATTCTATCTCATGATGGGATATGAACCCCATTCCTACCCACCCCTGGAAAAAACCTTCCTTCCTGCCCTAGAACAACAAATGACTGCCTTAGACAAAGCAAGGAAGGAAGCCCTTGCCACACATGAGAAGGCATGCCTCATCATGAAGGACAGAGTCTGCTCTAAATTTGTCCCCTGGAAACAAGGAGACAGGGTCTGGCTTGAAGCCAGAAACCTCCGCTTCCCTGGCACACATCCAAAACTCTCCCAACACTATCATGGTCCCTTCCCCATTGAAAAGGTCATCTCCCCCCTTGCCTACCACCTGAAACTTCCCCCTACCTGGAAGATCCATCCCATCTTCCATGCTTCCCTTCTCTCCTCTTTTAAAACTACCACTGAACATGGAACTCCATTTTTAGAATCACCCCCGGAAACTATAGACAGAGATGAAGAGTATGAAATCGAAATGATCCTAGCTCATCATGGATCATGCCAAAGAAGACAATTCTTGGTCAAATGGAAGGGATATTTGTCAGCTGAAGACACCTGGGAACACAAAGACAATTTAGAACACTCTCAGGAACTGCTCAATGCTTATAAGTCCACCCATCCCCTGGAATTCCCCCCATCACCTCCCACCTCCAACTAACAACATGTCATCCTTATCCTCCTACGTCTCTTCCCCCTCTGCCTCTCCTGAATCCCACTTTTCCCCCCTGCCCTGTCATATCCTGAAATCCACCAAGCCCAACTCCGAGATATCCAGTACCAACTCTGGTACCAGCCCCGGTTTGATCTCTTTTATCTCCGTACCTATGACACTCAGACCTTTATGATAAAATTACTAACACCCTATGACTCTTCTCGACATCTTACCCCTTATGCTCCTCTTACATGTTTCACCCACTCTGAGGGACTCCGAGGAGCCATCACATTCTATTTTAGTTTAGACACCTCCGACATGTTTCACTCCGACGTGATACAGGTACACGTTGCTCCGATACTTGACATCCTGATATTTGACATTTGACATCTGGACTTACTAATACATCCCCCCCTGTATATAAACCCTGTAGAATACGCCCTGTATTCCTCAGTTTGAATATCAATTTAACTTGATGTTCTCACTCTTCCTCCTGGTTGTCATTGCACGACTCCCACCTCCAGCCTCCGACCCTCCGTTTGTAAATCCGGGACCGAGTCAAAGCAAGGGCACACCACATAAGGTGAAGCCAAGTCCCATCTGACCACCAACTCCGGCGTTCCGGAGTTGTATGCCCGCCGTTCATCCCCGAGTTTAACAGTATATTCGAACTCACACTTGTTTTGACTCTACATCATGGCTACTCGAGTTACCAGATCCCGTTCGCAAGCAATCGCAAATCCTTCTACATCTCCTAGATTCAATCCTCTCCATGCCTTTGGCAGCAGTCACTGAGGCCCTGACCTCATAGAACAATTTCACAGCTTCTCCACCAGATGCACCCCTGGCTCAGCATCACAGGCTCCTCCGAACTCACCTCCACACTCCCCTACTCCCAGAGCGCATATCAAAGAAGTTGCTGATGAAGAAGGTGCTGCCGCCAATGTGTCTTTCCATACCCCCAGCAATAAGGACAACCCCGAAGCCCTGGGTGAGCCTGGAGATGACCTTGACCCTGACTCTTCCAAGAATGGTGACGATGAACAAATCCCGCAAAGCATGCTCGCTAACCTCACAAGTGCTATCCATGGCCTCACCCGTTCGTCCTGGAAGAAGACCTCCGAATCGTCGCAGCGGACCAAAGTCCGGGAACCCAATCAGTTTGATGGGACAGACCCCCATAAACTCCGAGTTTTCTTAGTCCAATGCGAGCTTAACTTCCAAGATCATCCAAAAGCCTTCGCCTCCAATCGTGCTAAGGTCACCTTTGCACAGTCATATCTAAAGGGTATGGCCTTGGAGTGGTTCAAGCCAGACTTGTTCCAAATGGAAGACCCTGCTCTCTGTCCTGTGTGGATGGACAATTTCAGAGAATTTGTTCTGGAGTTACAGATGGACTTCAGACCACACAACCCCATCGGAGATGCGGAGCACCAACTAGATCATCTGATGATGAAGGATGGGCAGCATGTCAACAAGTATGTTGTCGAGTTTAATAGGATCGCGTCCCAAGTCCGAGGCTATGGAGAAGGTGCACTCTGGCACCACTTCTACAACAGCCTCCCGGACTGCATCAAGGACAAAATCTCATGCATTGGCAAACCCCCCACTCTCTCCAAACTCTGCCAGCTCACTCATGCTATCAATGCTTGCTACTGGGAGCGCAAATCGGAGGTTGGCTGTCAGGCGAAGCCTTCAACTAACCCTTCCAAAGCATCAGACAAGCCCTCCACCACATCTTCATCATCTGCTGGTACATCAGGTTCTTCTAAAGAATCCAAAGGGAAGTCTGCCAGCACTTCCAGCAGCTCCAGAGCGTCCGCCACTCCTAAGCCTGACTTATCGTCCAAGCTAGGTAAAGATGGCAAGCTCACCATGGCTGAATGCAAGTGGTGTTTTGACCTCAACCTATGCATGTTCTGCGGTCTCACAGGGCACGTGGCAAAAGACTGTTCAAAGTCCACTTCACACACCTCTAAGGCTCGCTCTAGCAAGACCGAAGCTCCGGAAGCTAAACCAGGGGCCTCCTCCAAGGTGAAAAAATAGCCAGTGACCTCTGTGACTCTGCATGGAATGGAGGTTGTGTTGACCCTTCCCATGCACCCAAGGAGCTCCAACTCAACACGTCCATTCTTTCAGACCCCAAGTCACTTATGCCCTCCGTCTCTCTAGTCTCATACAAAATTCCCACTTTTGCCGTGTTGATCAACTCCGGTTCCTCCAATTGTTTTATAGATTCAACATTTGTCAATAGTAATGAACTTTCAACCTACTCCATACCTCCACTTTCACTCCGGTTGTTCGACAGTACTTCGAACACTACTATCACTCAAGCACTTGACCTCTCTATCTGCTTCTCTACTGGTGATATCACTCTGACAACATTTCATGTCACTCCACTTGATGGCTCCTGTTCTATTGTTCTAGGACACAACTGGCTCACCCACCACAATTTGTTGATTGATTGGGTTTTGAACAGTATCTTGTTCCAGACATCTGAGCAGCCCATGCTAGCAAACCCGAGCTCATCTCCGCAGCCTCTGGACGTCGCTCCTCCAGCTGACTCTGCCCCTGCCAATTCACTGCGTTTCTCTGAATGCAAGGCTCCTCACATTGTGCTCATTAGCGCCCCTGCCTTTGCACTCACCTGTCATCTTGAGGGCTCTGTGCAGTTCTCACTTTCACTCCACCCCCCGGTGAGCAAACTTCATTCTGCCTCTGCCGACCCCGAACCAGTCAATCTCTCCAGAGTTCCTCCAGAGTACCATGATTTCGCAGATGTCTTTAGTAAGAGCAAGGCATCCAAGCTGGCTCCCCACCATGATTTCGATCTGAAGATTGATTTGGAAGAAGGTGCATCTCCACCGATAGGTACCACCTACTCCCTTTCCACCTCCGAGCTTGAGTCCCTCTGGGTGTTCCTTGATGAACACCTCTCTATGGGCTTCATTCACCCTTGCTCTTCTGCTCATGCAGCCCTGGTACTCTTTGTCTGCAAGAAGGACGGTTCACTCCACCTTTGTGTGGACTTCCGCAGACTCAACAAGATCAAGAAGAAAGACTGCTACCCACTCCCCCGCATCTCTGACCTCCTAGATGCTCTGAGCCATGCCCGCATCTATACCAAGCTCGATCTCTGGCATGCATACCATCTGGTCCGCATTGCTGAGGGCAACAAATGGAAGACATCATTCCAGACACACTACGGATCGTACGAATGGCTTGTCATGCTGTTTGGGCTCACCAATGCGCCTGCAGCTTTCCCGCAGTTTGTCAATTCTATCTTCACAGATCTCCTTGACATCTCTGTCATCATCTATCTCGACGACATCCTCATCTTCTCCAAGGACCATGCGAAGCACAAGGAGCACATCCGGGAAGTCCTCCAACGTCTCCGAAAACACGGCCTTTACGCCAAGCCAGAGAAGTGTCAGTTTCACACCAACACTACCGAGTACCTCGGATATCAACTTTCCCCCTCCAGTCTCTCTATGTCTCCCAAGAAGGTGAAGGCCATTGTTGATTGGCCTGAACCCCGGAAGGTCCACAATATCCAATCATTTCTTGGTTTTGCCAACTTCTACCAGCATTTCATCTCCGACTACTCCAGCCTGGTCATTCCGCTTACTCACCTCACTCACAAGGGTGCCACGTGGCTTTTCAATGATGCATGTCGCTCTGCCTTCCAGCACCTCAAAGCCGCTTTCACCTCCACTCCTATCCTTACCCACTGGGTCCCCGATGCTCCCTTGATTGTGGAAACGGATGCCTCTGATTATGCCATTGCAGGCATTCTGTCTCTCTGATGTCCAGATGACGAAGTCCGCCCTGTCACATTTTATTCCCACAACCTTTCCACCCCCGAGCTCAACTATGATACCCATGACAAGGAGTTGCTTGCCATCCATGAAGCTTTTCAGGCTTGGCGGCACTACCTTGAGGGCTCTGCTACTCTGGTTGACATTGTCACTGACCACAAGAACTTGGAATATTTCACTACTAGTAAGCTGCTCACTTGGCGTCAAGCCCGGTAGTCGGAGTTCCTCTCACAGTTCAATATGGTCATCTGGTTCTGTCCCGGATGTTTGGGTGTGAAACCCGATTCCCTCACTAGGCACTGGGACGTCTATTCCAAAGAGGGGGATGGGGACTATGCTCAAGTCAACCCCCACAATTTCCACCCTGTTTTTACTCAAGAGCAACTTGCATCATCCCTCCGGGCAACATGTCTAGCAGCTCCGGTCCTCCAGGCCAGCACGCTGTTTGATATTGAGTCCCTGCATAACGACATCCTATCTGCTCTCCCCTCCAATCCCATCACATCCATCCATCTGTCCACCTCCAACACCTCCAGCTCTCACTGGACCATTGACTCAGAAGGCTTCTTACATCTAGATGATCGCATATATGTCCCTGACACTAACGATCTCCGCCTCCGAGTCCTCCAGTACAAGCATGACCATCCTCTCTCTGGTCATTTCAGACAGAATCACACTCTAGACCTCATCCACCATGAATACACCTGGCCGGGCATCCAGACATTCATCAAAGAGTATGTCTCATCCTGTACAGCCTGTGCCTGAGTCAAGGTTCCCCGTCACAAGCCCTACAGGCTTCTTAAACAACTCCCCATTGCTGAGAAACCATGGAACTCCATCTCCATGGATTTCATAGAACAACTCCCTGCATCCTCCAGACATACAGCCATCTTAGTCGTTGTGGATCAACTATCAAAGCAATGTATATTCATCCCTACAGACGACAAGGTGACGTCCCCAGAGTTAGCAAAACTCTTCTTACTCCACATCTTCTTGAAGCATGGAGTCCCCTCACACATAACCTCCGATTGAGGTTTGGAATTTGTCTCACATTTCTTCTGATCCCTCGGAAAAGCTCTCAACATCCAGCTTCACTTCACCTCTGGTTATCATCCGGAGGGTGATGGACAGATGGAGCATATGAACCAGACACTAGAACAGTACCTTCGGATCTACTGCAATTACCAGCAAGACAACTGGTCCGAACTCCTGCCCCTCACAGAGTTCACGTACAACAATGCTCCAAACGCTACTACTGGTGTCTTGCCATTCTTCGCTAACAAAGGCTACCACCCCAATATCTCTGTCCACCCTGAGCACAACCTCACCTCTGCTCGAGCCTGAGAGTACTCCATCAACCTCAACTCCCTTCACACCCTCCTCTGAGAAGAGATAGCCGCAGCTCAGCAGTGCTACCAAGGTCCTGCTGACGCCAAACAAACTCTGGCACTGGACTTCAAAATCAGTGACCACGTTTTCGTCAAGGCCAAGTACTTCTGATCTATGCGACCATCCAAAAAATTATCTGAGAAGAACCTGGGGCCATATGAGATCATTGCGCAAGCCAGCTCCCTTTCTTTTACCCTCCGACTCCCAGAGAACATGAAGTCCATACATCCAGTATTTCATGTTTCTCAATTAGAACCCGCCACCCTGAACACCATCCCCAATCGCCATCAGCCACCTCCGCCTCTGGTTGAGGTGGATGGGAAACTGGAGTATGAGATCTCCAAGATTTTGGACTCGAAGATAGACAGACAAAGGTGAAATTGCAAGTTGTTGTATTTGGTCTGGTGGTCCAGATATGAAGGTACCAAGGAAGAAACTAGTTGGTTGCTGGCCACAGAACTTGGTCACGCATCTGAATTGGTTGAAGCTTTTCACCTGCGGTACCTGACTAAGCCTGGACCTCACTCCAATTAACTCTGAGTTTTATATCACAAGCACCACCATTTTTACTATCTACTCCTTGCCTGCCTCCTCATCATCTCCTTCCTCGTCCTCGCCCTCTTCCAAATCTCCACCCTCCGAATCTCCTTGCCCCTCTGATGACACCTCTTCAGCCTCTGCTCAGCACTCCTCTGCCTCCGCTGCCGCCTCTGTGCACTCTGTGTCCTCATCTTCAAACCTGTCATCCAGGTACACCTCTGCCACCCTTAACTCCACCAGCTGCCCGAGCAGCAGGTTTGTCTGGTCCGGCTGCCCCTTCAGAACATCACCCAAGTCCTCTAACGACTTGGCGATGATCTTGGAAGCCTCCACCAACCCTGCCTGCATCACCTCCGGTGCCTCCTCCGCCTGGATCTTCTTTCAAACTTGCTTGTTGGTGTTGGCATCCACCCCATCCCTACACTTCCTCTTCCTCTCTGGCTTCTTTTCCCTGGGGCGCTCACACTTTGCCTTCACCTCCTGGCACTCTATGCACAACATGGACTTCCCAGTCCCCTGTGTGCAGTCCAGCCCCCGGTCCTCGCACCTCCAGCACATTGCTGGCTTACTCGCCTTCCCCTTCCCCTTCCCAGAGCTTGCTCCCCTGCACTCCTGCTCCACTCATACCTGCTCCGCCCGCTTCTTCGCTACCACTTCGGCCTCTGCTTGCCTCTTTGCCACCGCTGTAAAACGTAGAACCTGTCTGGATGGACAGGGGAATCAGTAGAAAAGGGGAATGGCGCGATATGCTCTTCCCAAGGGATTCAAAGGTTCAAGGAGAAGTCTAAAGCTTTCAGGTCTTACAACTAACTCTGTCCGGGCTGGAACTGGATGTTCCGACAGCTTCCAGGGTTGCTAGGACAGTTTACAGTCTTCCGACGGGTTCAGAAGAGATGGCAGTGACATGCAGGATGACAGAAGGTAAGAAAGAGAGAGAAAACAGTCGGGGACGAGTATCGGACTTATGCTTGTGGCGGATGTACAGAGAAAAGGTAGATAGATCCCCTTGTACATACAGGGCACATGTTATAACACAATACTAGTGTTTACAACACTACCATAAGTGGGTAAGAATACGTCCAAATACTATAAGGTAGTTCCAATGGCGGCTGTAGCCTTCAGACACAAGGTATGGGGTGTACCGAGAGGAAAAACAAGTCTTCTGATGGCGGAAGAAAAAGTATCATGCGTGGAAAAGCAAGGTAATGGAATGTGGATGGATAGGAAGGTAAATAAAATCAAAGAGACACTCACCAGTGGATCTAGGGACTCAGGCAGGTAGACAGAAACAAGGACTGTCTTCATTGGCATTGGAAGACATCAGTCGACAGCGGAAGAACTGTGTGGAAGTGCGGAAGGTGTTGAGGACGGACGGAAGAGTGAGCGAGTACACCAAGCATCATCGGGATGTGTGGCAAGAGGTGGCCTGGCAGTATTTCAGCATCAGGAAACAATGGTTTCCTACACCACAACCTTCTCAGCCCTCACCTGTGCAGCCTCCTCCTTGGCCTTCCTCTTCCTAGCGGCCTCCTCCACCTTCCTCCGCTCCTCCGCCTCTTTCTTCGCCTTCCCACATCACCTCCACCCCATGGCCTTGGCTTTCCACAGCGTGTTGTCATTGTCATTGTTCTTCATGAGGTGCGCGTTGTCCCATTTCTCGATATCGGTGTAGGCGGACATGGGAGGTACTAGTGGTGGGTGATGGAAAAAAATTTCTGGTGAAGGGCTCGACTTATATAACCCATGTGTTCCACACTTGGCTATTTTAACTCCGACCGGATCAACAAAGTCACGTGAGTCAAAGCGGCCTTTAGAGGTTCAGGCCTAAGAGGGGGATACTGTCATATCCTGAAATACACCAAGCCCAACTCCAAGATATCCAGTACCAACTCCTGTACCAGCCCCAGTTTGATCTCTTTCATCTCCGTACCTACGACACTCAGACCTTTATGATAAAATTACTAACACCCTATGACTCTTCTCAACGTCTTACCCCTTATGCTCCTCTTACATGTTTCACCCACTTCAAGGGACTCCAAGGAGCCGTCACATTCTATTTTAGTTTAGACACCTCTGACATGTTTCACTCCAACGTGATACAGGTATATGTTGCTCTGATACTTGACATCCTGACATTTGACATTTGACATCTGAACTTACTAATACATCCCCCCCCCATATATAAACCCTGTAGAATATGCCCTGTATTCCTCAGTTTGAATATCAATTTAACTTGATGTTCTCACTTTTCCTCCTGGTTGTTGTTGCATGACTCCCACCTCCAGCCTCTGACCCTCTGTTCGCAAATCCGGGACCGAGTCGAAGCAAGGGTGCACCACATAAGGTGAAGCCAAGTCCCATCTGACCACCAACTCTGGCATTCCAGAGTTGTACACCTGCCATTCATCCCCAAGTTTAACATGCCCGCCGACTTGCCCATCCTATCCATCCCAGAGGACTTTCCCATTCATCTCAATTGCCTGCCAGTTGACTGGCCTTGTATCATTCTAGCCACTGTTTTAGAAAGCCCTATGCTCATGTTTGCCCTGGAACAGTCCACAGTGTTCCCAGGAACTACTATACTACCCCCCCTTGCCAATGTCTACTGATCCATGGTGCTCAACCACTTCCTCCTCACCCGCTTCCTCCTCACCAACTTCCCCCTTGAGAAATCATGTTCCTAAGCATACGACTCACTCACTCAGGGACTAGTAGAATCCAGCAACTTGGTCCTGGATTTATTAGCAGCTGAAGGCCCTGGCATGCTCCTAGACTTCCTTCCCCCCAATCTCCTTCACCCCCACATTCGCCCTATTCTTGATCTCCTTTCATATCCCAACCTCCAATACTATCTTCGCCCCCCAACCTACCATAGGGACCCCATCCCTTGAGGAACCTCCATCTCTCTGGCCAACCACCTCTCCTCTCCACCCCTCCTCCCATCTGACATTCAGGAATGTTACGACTAGCCTGGGTAGGGATAGGCGTAGCTCTTGTTGGGTCAAGGGGTCAAGACGATATGAGAACACAAGGGGACTCCTTGTGGGCTAAGTAGACACTAGCAGCAAGCTAGGTTGAGTTTCAAGGGTTCAGAGGATGAGCTGGCACTTAACCATGGCCAGGAGACGTGTCAAGAGGAGTGTATTCCACAAGGGAATTGAAGGTACAATGTAGACTAGAAGAGTACAAGGGAGAATAAGTCTAAGGAGTATCTGCAGTATCAAAGGGTTTATATACTCGAGAGGACCGCTTTAGGGCAAGTGTGAGAAATGGGGGAAGTGATGATGAAGCAAGTGAGGGATAAAGGCGATTGGTCAGAGATAAGAGTGAGTCATCACACTTTAGGGTAGATGTGGGAGTGGGGTGAGTCATCACGGAAGAAAAAGAAAAGATAGTCCAAGGCAAGGGTCGAACCAGCGTATAGTAGTACAAGAACAAGTGAATCATAACATTACCCCCTTAGTAAGTCTGAAACCCCAGTGAAGACCATGCTACAGGTCAAAGGAGTAGTGGACAGGTGAACTGGTCATGTTTACCTCACCGGTGGAGTCATAAGAGCTGTCATAACCTTCTGGGAATGACTGAGGGGAAGGGATTCAAATCCTCATCTGAGGAGGGGGAACTGGGCGAGGGGGACGTCCTCCAGAGGAAATCTGGGCAGTGGCGTGTCGGTAGTTGTGTCTAGATCCGGAGGACCTAGAGGATCACAAGGACGTGGGAGAGGAGGAAGAGAACGAGGGGGGATGGGTTCAGTGAAGCATCAGAGGGCAACATGCCTGGGTGTGGCTGGGTTGGAAGCAGTGGCATAGGGGGCATTCATAGTAGGGGCAGTGAACATGGATATGCCCTAGTTGGTGACAATGGAAGCACGAGTTGTGATATCGGGGGTGGTTGGATGAGAGGATCATTCGTCCATCAAAACCTGTCATATAAGCATCCGACTGCTCCAGAGCAGTGAGTTCTTCTTCATCCAGCAGGGAGGACAAGGCAGATGGTGTGGAAGCAGCAGGGGTTGAGCCCAGTTCACAAAGGTACCAATCTAAGTTGGTCAAGAATTCACCCATTTCCAGCTGGTATGCTAGCGTTCCAAAGGCATGGCAGAGTTCCCTATAGACGGTGCAGATGGTTTCAGTGTAGGCGATGGATACCCCACTAAGCTGGTAGGGGGCAAGATGAGCAGCGTTCTGCAATCATTCAGTCTGTAACAGCACCTGGTAGAGATGGAAGAGGGGAGATTCCATGTTGAGGTGGGCACTGATAGGGACAGAGAGGTGGAAGTCAGCGATGAAGTTTTGGATGGTGGAGAGGTAACTGGGGGTAGGGGCGCCAGCGCAGAATTCAAGTCCAGAGAGGGGGACAGCAACAGATGAGATGGGGGTTTTGTGAATGGATGGGAGTGATGGGGAACAGGGCAAAGATGGGGTATTATCCACCAGAGTGGTTGGGTCAGAGATGGAGGAGGCGGATTCTGCGAAGTCGGAGGGGCGAGGGAATTCAATGGCCATTGCGTTTATGAGTGGAAGTTTTTGAGGGGGGTGTGGAGAAGGCAGAGGGACAGAGGTTCTTATATTCCTCCAGGGTAGACCTGGAATGTTTGAGATTCTGCTCTGGGACCCAGGAGTCATCTTCCAGTGGGTATCCTTTCCATCGGATCAGGAACCATCAGGCCATTGGGGTTCCTCTGTGGCGTATGATCTTCTCGACTTTGAATTCTTCTTCTCTGTCGATAAGGTCAGGGGGTGGCATCGGAAAGGTGGGACTGTAGATATCATTGGTCCGATAGGGTGATAAGAGGGAGGCGTGGAATACGGAATGGATCTTCCACATTTTGGGGAGGCGGAGTTGGTACATGATCAGAGATAGTACCTTGGTGATGGTGAAAGGTCCTTCGCATTTCGGGGCGAACTTGGGGTTGATGACAGACCATTTCAGGTTCCTGGCTTCTAGCCACACCTTATCTCCTTTGTTGAAGGGGGTGAATTTCCACTTTGTGCGGGCGGTGACCATTTGGCAGGCAAGTTCATGGGCGGTGAGGGCTTCATCTTGGGTGGCGATAAGGTTCTTGATTTGGTCATTGACTGTGGGAACATCAGAGGAAGAGAGGACAGAAGGAAGGGCACAGGGTTCATATCCCATCATGAGATAGAACAGAGATTTGCTGGTAACAGAATGGGGGCGGTGATTGTGAGCGAATTCAGCATGTGGAATCAGTTCGCTCCAAGACGTGGGGTTGTTTCCACAGAAGATGCGGAGATATGTTTCAATCTCCTGGTTGACTCATTCAGTTTCTCCATCGGTCTGTGGGTGGTAGGCAGTGGAGAGGGAAAGGTCATATTTTAGGAGTTTTCCAAGGGCTCGGGCAAAGGTGGAGGTGAACTGTGGTCTGTGATTGGAGATGATCTTGTTGTAGAGACCAAATCGGGAGTATACCTTGAGGAAAAAGAAGGACATGATGTCCTTGGCGGTGCAGGTTTTTGTGGTGGGGCAGAGAATTACCCCCTTAGTAAGTCCATGGTCAACCACGACCAGTAAGGAATTAAAGCCAGAGGACAGGGGAAGGTCGGTGATGAGGTCACAAGAGACCTGCTGGAAGGGGCGAGAGGCAGAGGAGGGAATTGGGTGGAGCAGGGAAGTGGTGGGATGTGTGTTCACTTTGTTGTGCTGACAGGTGGCACACCCGTCGACATACTGTCGGACAAAGGTGGCAAGACCAGGCCACCAAAACTCTGAGGCCATGAGCTGGCAGGTCTTCAAATACCCAGGATGGCCAGCAGTTTCATGATCATGGCACCATTGGAGAATAGAGTGCCGGAGCATGGCGTCGGTGGGGACATAGACACAACCTTGGTAGGTGAGGATACCATTGACCGATTGGAAGTCGGCAAGGTGTTTACGGACAGAGGGGGGAAGATAAACCTTGGTGAGGCTTTGGAGGGTGTCAATAACGAAGGGATCTGAGGCAGAGGAGGAGGTGATTCTGTCATGGAGGGCAGAGTCAAGGACATTGATGAAGAGGGAGTTGGGGAGCAGGGTGGTGGACGAGTTGTCCCCCGAGGAGGGGAGGTGGTCAAGGCAGCAGGAGAGGGCATCAGGGGTGGCAAGAAGCTTTCCTGGGACATGGATAAGCTTGAGGTCAAAGTCAGCAAGATCAAGGAGCCAGCGAGCTTGTTGGTGGTTCAAGTGTTGGGGTTGTCGGAAGTAGGTGAGGTTCTTATGGTCAATGAACACTTGAATAGGGGTGGCGGAGCCCTGGAGGTAGTGTTGCCAGGACTTGAGGGTGCAGATGACGGCGAGGAGTTCGCAGTCGTAGATGTCATAATTCCATTCTGCAGGGGAGAATGACTGGGAGAGGTAGGAGCAGGGGTGCCAATCTCCATTGGAATCAGTCTGGAGGAGGATGCCACCAGATGCGAAGGCAGAGGCATCAGTGGCGATGGCAAAGGGGCGAGCTAGGTCAGGGAATTGGAGGACTGGTTTCGAGAGGAATAGGTTTTTTAGGGTGAGGAATGCTTTCTGGCAGATAGGGGACCAGTTCCAGGGGGAGGTTTTCTTGGTGAGATCTACAAGGGGGCAGACTGTCGTGGAGTAATCAGGGATGAAACATTGATGGAAGTTGGTGAACCCTAGGAATGAATGTACTTCTTTGAGGGAAGATAGTTCAGGCCATTTGGCGATGCCATCAAGTTTTACGGGGTCCATGGCGATGTGACCAGGCTCGACTATCATGCCGAGGTATTCCACCTTTGAGGCGGCGAAGGTACATTTCTCAAGTTTGAGGTGGAGGTTGAGTTCCTCCATGTGCTGTAGGATGCGTTTGGTTCATTTGATGTGGGTGGCTTCATCAGGGGAGAAGATGAGGAGATCATCCATGTAAACGACCAGCCATCCTTCAGCGATCATATCTCTGAAGGAGTCATTTATGAAGATTTGGAAGGTGGCGGGAGAGTTGGTAAGGTTGAAGAACATGACCATGGGTTTGAAGAGGCCTTTGTGGGTGATGAAGGCCACTTTCCATTGATGTCTGTCCTTGATTCATATGTTATTGTACCCCCATTGTACATCGAACTTGGTGAAGATGTTAGCTCCTTGGAGATTGTTGATGAGGTCAGAGATCAAGGGGAGGGGATATGTGTCGTGGACGGTATGTTCATTCAGGTATCGGTAGTCCTGACAGGGGCAGAGTTTGCTGTCCTTCTTCTTGACGAAGAAGAAGGGGGAGGCCTGAGGGGAGTTGGAAGGGCGAATTTTCCCAGTGGCAAGGTTTTCTTCAAGGAAGTCCTTGGTGGCTTTTCGTTTGTCAGGGGAGAGGGGATAGATTTTCCCTATCTTAGGAACAAAGGAGTCGTTGAGATTGATCTCATGGTCATAAGGTCTAGTGGGGGGTACGTGGTCTGTAGCTTCTTTTGAGAAGACATTAGCAAATGCGGAGTATTCCGAGGGCAACTCAGTCTTGGGCTTGATCTTCTCAGCTTCCATGGCAAGTTCGGTGGCATGGGTGAGTTTCACTATGATCGAGGGCCTGATGAATCTATGTCCACATTTGATTATTCTATTGATGTGGAATGCGTCTTTGGCTTGTTGGACAAAAGGATTGGTGAACTCATAATCGATATAGTGCCAGAGGTGTTCATTGTTGGTTTCTGTGTGGAGAATTGATCGAGGGGGAGGTGAGGAGGTTCTAGGGTAAGCCTTGTCAGCTCATTCAGAGTCTTTCTTATGTAATTGGTATAGGAGGGACAACTTGTCCTTCTCCTCGAGGATTTCTAAGGTTTAGGCCGACCAGTCAATGATCGGATTGGCTTTTCTGAGCCAGGGGGCTCCAAGGATTACATTCTGGAATCTGCAGTTCATGACATGAAACATGGCAAAGGTAGCGATCTCTTCAATGTTGATACAGAGGGTAGTGGAGAACTTGATCACTCCATCTTTGTTATATGAGGAGTCCACATTCTGGACAGGGATCGGGAGGTCGAGGTGGGTGGTCTGGAGTTTGTGTTTGTGCACAAAGCTCCAGTCAAGGCTTTTCATTGAGGTAGAAGGTTCAATGAGTTAAATGGGGATCTGTATTGTTTTAGCGGACAGTGATACAACTACATTGATATTCGATGGAGGGGAAGGAGTTACTCATGTCAATCAAGGCTCCTCTGCTAAAAACCCAACTTTCCAAGGAATACTCGTCCAACCACTTCTTCATGGTCGTCATCTAGCTGGATGAGGGAGGGGATATCCTCCTTGACCTGTTGGACGGCAGGTTTCTTTTTAGCAGGTGCAGAGGTGGAGGGGGGAAAGGAGGGGCAGGCATTGGCTCAGTATCCTGCCTTGCAGCATTGAAGACAAAGACCTTTTTCAAAACACCACTTTCGTTCCTCAGGGGTGAGCTTGGGAATGCTGACAGCATCTACATCCATGGCGTCAGAGTCTTTTTGAGTCGTCTTCTGAGAAGAAAAGTTCTGGTAGAAGGTCTTCTCAGGGTTACGGCAGTGGGAGAGGATGTCATTTATGCAGATCTGGTGGGCGTGAAAGGAGAGGGCTTTGCTCTGCCATTCTTCCAGGGTGGCGGGGGTCTTATCCATGGTCAGAATCTTTGTGACAATGGAGTTTGGGAGTCTGTTGGAGTAAAAGTTGATCAGAACATTCTGATCAGTGATCTCAGTGATGGCTATGTGGTTATTGAACGAGGAGTTGTATTTGGTAAGGGAAGGGACGAGGGTACCATCCCTTTGAGGGATGATGTGAGTGGTTGACCAAGTCGTGGTGTTTGAATCCCGTTTTGAACTTCTTGACGAAGTCATCCCAGGATCCCATGGAGATAACTCCTCCTTTGATGGCAGAGGTTCTAAAGTTGGATGCCCAGGAAGCAGTGGCTCCCTTGGTCATGAACGAGAGGGTATAAGCAATCTTCTTGGCATCTGTATCGTAAACAGACACATTGACACAGAGATAGAAGACAATGGAGTTGAGCCATTGCCTTGCTTTGGCGAAGTCACCATCAAAGTGTTCGGGGGTGCCGAGGTGGAGTTCCGTGGGCTTCGAAGTCATGGGGGCAGGTGGTGTGAATACAGGAGTTCTGGTGGGGAATGGGAACAGGTTGTTCCATTGGACTGGGGTAGGGGATGGGGGTGTCTGGGTTCGAGGGATAGAAGTATGAGTGGAGAAGTCGTGTGCGAGGTCTTGGTCTAGGGATCCTTCCTCTGGTGATGCAAGGGGAAGGTCAAGTTCTGAGGGGTGGGAATCAGAAGAAGATTCTTCTGTGTCTGAGGAGTCTTTGATGGAATCAAAGATGATTGAGGGTTGCTAAGCATGGCAAGCGCCCCAGTGGGGGTCTGAGGGGGGTCTCTGAGTAATGGTGACGGCCTACTGAATAGTAGCTGGTTGGGGAAGAGACTTGTTCTTTTGTTACGACTAGCCCGGGTAGGGATAGGTGTAGCCCTTGTTGGGTCAAGGGGTCAAGATGATACGAGAACACAAGGGGACTCCTTGTGGGCTAAGTAGACACTAGTGGCAAGCTAGGTCGAGTTTCGAGGGTTCAGAGGACAAGCTGGCACTTAACCATGGCCAGGAGACGTGTCAAGAGGAGTGTATTCCACAAGGGAATTGAAGGTACAATGTAGACTAGAAGAGTACAAGGGAGAACAAGTCTAAGGAGTATCTGTGGTATCAAAGGGTTTATATACTCAAGAGGACTGCTTTAGGGCAAGTGTGAGAAATGGGGGAAGTGATGACAAAGCAAGTGAGGGATAAAGGTGATTGGTCAGAGATAAGAGTGAGTCATCGCACTTTAGAGTAGACGTGGGAGTGGGGTGATGTTACATTTTCTTCGCCTATGGTTCTTCCCTTGGTTTTCCCTACGCTTGTATGTACACTTATCCGTCCTAGGGCTCATCCTCCTCATTCTCCAAGCTCTATGGTTCACCCTCATCCGCGTTCTATGTATCTCCCTTTCATTCTTCCTTCTCATCAGCTGGCACCTAAGCGGTGTCATCCCTTAGCTACCATCTCGCCTTTCTAGAACCTTCTGATGCTGCGGACACCGCCCCGACGGTTACTATTCTTTCCGATGCTTCTCCGCAGCATTCTCTTTATTTATCCCGATCCCACACTAGCCCTAAAGTACACAGGATGTATATAAGGACTAACAGGTTAGCTTGGGAAGTCCCCAGCTAAATCTGCGCAATCATACGTAGTGTTTCAGCATTCTTTGAGTGATTGGCCCGCAATCCCTCTTAGTATCCCTCTCGAGGCAAACAACGTTAGCTCTACGTTAGTGAGCAACTTGTGAACGTGTAGACTTCGTATTGCTTCGCCTTACAGCTTGCACTACGTTGTACCTAGCGTAACAGGGGGATGGATTCTGAGGAGTCCGAAATGGTGTCTTATTGTTCTACTAGTACTTATCTATTTTCTAGTAAGAACCTTTGGCCTTGGATCGTATGGCCTGTTGCGCTTTTCTCTAAGCAACTTCCTTTGCTCCTTCTGGAGTCTTCTTGGTGTGCCGTACGGTTTAGTGTGGGGTACATAAAAGTGTTGGACTAGTTCCCCGTTGGGCCCTAAGTCAAACCTTGCCTGTTTCTTTACCACAGGGGGGGTGTATTCATATTGACGCTCCACAGGGAAGACATTCTGGGCGTCGGGGAGGGGTTTTGGTTCAAGAAGAGCAAGGTCTATCTCCTCTTCTTCGATTTTGACCATTACTTGGTCGTTTGGGTCGAATTCATATTCCAGTTCGTCTACTGGTTTGACCTTTACTCATATAGTGATTTGACCAGCTTCCCAGTCAAGAGTTTGGGTGGAGTGGGCAACTCCAAGCATCCTTTGTACGTAAAACAGGAGGGCTAGTCACGCTCAACCATTTGGAGAATCAGGCCAATAGCCTTCCTGACTTCTCGTAATTAACAACTGGTGGGCACAAGACTGCTCTTGCACCAGCTGCTAATGGTACTACGTTCGACTAGAATAAATGTGCCTCACGTGGACAC
>JBBPKK010000339.1:0-29958 GCA_038089215.1 Tylopilus vinaceipallidus
AGTAGCCATTCAGCCTACTTGCATGCTTATAACAGGCAAAAAACATACGGTAATGCCGTCAAGGAACCAAGGGCCAGTGGGTAAATATCCTGCTACGTATGTTGAACCGTTCTTATTGAAACTACCAGTAGTGCCATCAATAGATGCAGCCTGATTGTTGAGATAGTTTGAGATAGATACTGGGACTGAGGGAAATGGAAGAAGATTGCAGTAGGCTGTCACAAGGTGCTGAAGTAGTGCCCCACAGAGGAAAGGGATCACCTTCATTGAAAGATCACGAAGGTTTCAGCTGCAGTAAATATACCTTTTGTACAGGTCAGAGTGCCGGTGAGAAAAGGAAGTTGAGTCGAGTGTTCCAAAGAGTCGAGTTTCAAAGCTTTGCTCCGTTTAAATCGTTCGATTTCCCTCCGAGTTTCAAGTTGGATCCATAGGACTCCTGTAGCCATAGAATCCGACTCGGATATGGCAATTGAATGGTGTGCCGCATCTCTTCCGCATGTATCGCAACAAATCTGACTGAATCTGTTGGTCTGCTTGAGCTGCCACACCCGTTGTCTTTCCCAGTGAATCGTTCTCTGCTTAGGCCGGCGAAGGCGGAGGCGGAAGTTCAACCTGCTGTAAATCACGTCATGTGTTGAACATCGATAATCGGAGCTGGAACAGATTCAGAATTACGAACTCGAGAGGGTGGTCTTGAGGACTCTCCGAGGGCTTTGAGATCGTCCAGTGGGACAACTTATATTAACGATCGTCTGCACAACGATCCATCTACGTAGTCACCCTGAATTTTTCTACGAGACCGGGCATAATCAACCTCATTGACCTGAGCTGTGAAACATGGATCCTCAGCACGTGATTCGGATCCATGCTCTACTCGAGGTCCCTCCCGTCTTCCGTCATCGTTCCATTGGTCGGCCTTAAGTTAGTATTCAGATAGCGTCCCCTTTCCGAACGGGCTGCATGGTGTCCCCCGCAATACTTTCGGTGGGTTTGTTGGATGCGATGATACAGAACGTTTCAGACGTTGTCAGGATTCGATACGAGCCGACGAAATCCTGTAAATTTTGGTACTAATAACCTTGTAACGTTCCTAGAACACAGGTTTGATCACACGGGTGCGATGCTTGCAGTGGCGTAAACACAGTCACGTCGGAGCGTGGTATCGTATTCGACAGCGTCAGATCTTCACCGTGAAGCCACTCCTTTCGTCAAGTGCAGTGGGACCGGCATCCTCCCAACGCGTACTGTCAGGATCCAGAGAAACGACAAGAAGCCGTCGCGGGAGACTGGAGCAAACGAGAAGGATGTCCAGCTTCATGGAAGGCTGTGTTTCTACTTCACTGTAAACACGTCCTTTGCGCCGGTTTGAACGCTGATGAGAGAAATACTTCCGTCAAGTGTATCCAGCTTCTCTCCAGGTTTGGAGCTATAGAAGATTATGGTTCCTAATTTCACCATGCGTACCATAGACATGCCCACTTGGTAGCGCGACTATGTCGCTTCGACCGCAGCTGTTGGTCCGCAGACCACTATTTGAGCTGCAATAATTATAGCCTCGTTCCTTACCAGAGAGTGGGGCTGAAGTTGCACATCGCGTCATTGGATTCCCAAGACAGGGTCGGAATGAAACGGAGGCGGCTGAAGCACCACCTGGCACTCCACTGGCGGCACCCAGAACAGAAGGAAGGTGGTTTTGAGGACGTTCAAATACTTTCAGGTGGTTTCGCACCCCAGGATTCTGAGCGAGTAGCAGGTGCTAGCAACAATTAAACCAATGGGTGCCTAGGACGCCCCTCGACACGGTAGTACATTTCCGGTTAGTAGATAGAGACGGTAATCGGTAACCAACCGACCTACACGCAGGCACTTCAATTTGATTTTTGAACCCCGTTCGGTTTCCGGCAAACATGGAGTCTTAGTCATGTGCCGCGTCATCGCGTCTATAGGCATTTCTGCGCTTCGCCTCCACCTGCGCCGCTCGAGCCTTTGGGCGCCCGCGATAAAGTTCTCACTGCTCTGTGAAATGCATTGCCCCCGCGCAGCGCGCCCTCGGCTTCGCAACATCCAGATTCACTGGTCACCCCTTGATTGTTAATCCGGTGCTTCACCCACAGCAAACCAGGACGACTCCTCTAGATTTCAGGTAACGGTGGCAAGCACGCGCGCTCTAATCCCGACTGATCCCGGTGTTTTAATCAGCATCTCAGTCAGCAGTGACACCGTGAATCGGAGTTGACCAATCTGGCGTCTACTAATGCCTTTCCAGGCCTTCCAGGTCAGGCGACGAGTCTTTCCGATCGCGATTTTGATGTGTGCGGTGCTCCAAGCTACCCACCCTACCCGTCGGCATCCCGGCACGTCTTAGAAAGTGTCAAGTTTTCACAATGCATCCATCTACGATCAGGCGTGGGCTTGCTTTTCCGTTTATTGTCGTCGTTATTTGCAGCAAAGGCGACCCATCAATATAATATTGATTTATAACATATAGATATGGGTACGCGGCCTAAACGTATATAACTCGCCACCTGAAACCCTGTACTCCATCCAAACTACCAACTCAGTCCCTCAGTCATCTTCATCCAGTCTCGCTGTAATCATGGTTCTCAAAATCCACGGTGTATCCCTCTCTACTTGCACTCGCCTCGTTGCGGTGGTTTGCAAAGAGAAGAACATACCTTATGAGCTGGTGCCCGTCGATTTCGCTGCGCGCGAACACAAGAGCCCAGGACACACAAAGCACCAGCCATTCGGCCAGGTTCCCTACATCGTCGTACGTAGCCATCGAAGTTGAATACGGGTAAACTCAACTTTGACTGCGTTGCGATCACAGGATGATGATGGTTTTATCCTCTACGAGTCTCGTGCCATCTCTCGCTACTTGATCAAGAAATACCCCAATCAAGGCACTGCCCTCATTCCCACTGATCCCAAGGAGGAAGCTTTGTTTGAACAAGCTGCCTCCGTCGAAGTTTCCAACTTCAACGCCAATGCCGCTCCTGTGGTATTTGAGAAGGTGTTCAAGCCGTATGTCTGCATATCTCTTCGCGGGCAGGCAATTTCTGATGAGTAATTTAAAGGAGGTTCGGTGGTCAAACGGACTCTGCAAGGGTTGCCGAATACCTTTCAGCGCTTGAAGCGAAGCTTGACGTTTATGAGGTCATCCTCGGAAAGCAGGAATACCTGGCTGGCAATGTAAGTACATAATCGCCCCGCTATTCGATATTCTACTGTCAGTCACTCATGAGCTCGTAGTCCGTGACACTTGCTGACCTCCAGCACCTGCCGTATGGAACCATGCTCTTTGCTGCTGGACACGGTGACGTGCTTACTAAGAGGCCCAATGTAAACAAGTGCGTGACCTACGAACTGACCATGCCATTCTATGCTCACTTAACATTCGATTTCTAGGTGGTGGAACGCTATTTTCAACAGGCCTTCTTGGCAGGCGGTCAAGAACGGGGCTTAAATTTGAAGTGGACATTTTGGCGAAACAAGGTGGATGAGCGAAAACCACTAAATACCTTGTTTGCCTTGTACTTATACTTGATGTTCCTGCGCCACAAGGGGAGAAATAGATGTCACAAGGCCACAAATATTAATGCGCGTAAGGATACCTTTACTCACTGTGAGACTGCAAATTTCGCCATCGGAGCGTGGCACTTCAAGTTGGGATACTATGAACAAGAAGCGCCGTCGCAGCCCGTCTCAGGGTGCTACGATACGCCTTCGTGTCGGGACTGAAATATGTACCTGTCGACTCGGAACCAGTGCGAGGTAATGACCCACTGATTAATCCACCTCACAACACTGGCGCATACCCCTGAAAGTACGCGTGTTCTGCCTAGCTTGGTTGACAATCGTGAGATCCCAATGAGCGCTGAGTATCGAGTCTGCTCCGATCGTCGCGGCCGTATGTTCCTCTCGACCACCACTGTTTTGCAACAAAGTGGTACTGCTGCAGCCAAGCGAACACGTTCCGAGTCTCCTGATATCAAAGAAACCGAATTTCTTCTCCCTCGACCTTTCCAAGTCCTGCGTTTCATTCGAAATGGCTACTATAAGTGGCATGTCGTAGCCGTGTTCCGCTGCACCCGTGAACCGCACCTGGCATGTCCACCTCCTTTTTCCAGGGAGCGTCACACTGGCGCAGTTCTGGCGGCGCGTGAAAAGCTTTTGCACCCGTGGTTTCCGGGTATGTCACAAGAGGAGTGAAAATTCCTTATGGGCCCATGTAACGAATCGATAAAAGGCCGCTTTTCTGTTTGCCGTCGTCAATACTCGTGTTAGTCGACGTAGCACAAATTGTCGTGTGCAACAACGGCCACACGACCCCATCATTTGAGGCGGTTGCCCCATGCAGACTGTCAGCGAACTTGCTCGCTTGATCCAGTCTCTCTGTGATCATGGTCCTCGAACTCTGCGGTGTTCCCATATCCACTTGTACACGTCTGGTCGCGTTGATCTGCGAAGAGAAAGAAACACCTTGAGCCCGTGCCCATCGATTTCACTAAGCGCGCATGCAAGACTGCAGAGTTTAGGAAGCTCCAGTCATTTGGTCAGATTCCCTGTGTCATGCGTAACGTCAAAGTGTTCAATGTGGGCAGACTCACGGCGGGCTGTGCTGCGATCACAGATGACGATGGTTTCGTTCTCAACACCCTGACCAAGGCACCAATGGCCTCATTCCTCCCGATTCCAAGGAGGAAGCTTTGTTTGAACAAGTTTGAACAAGCCGCTTCTATCGAGGCCTCCGACTTCACCCGTTTTGCCGTTCCTGTGGTAAAAGAGAAGGTGTTCCAGCGAACCAAGCCAAAACCAGAATGCATCGAAAAAGTTCGAGGCGAAACTTGACGTACACGAGGTCATCCTTTGCAAATAGAGATACCTGGCAGGCGATGTACGCTGTGATCGCCCTCTTGGACTGTCCTATCGCTTATAAGCCCGCAGAACGTGACCCTCGCCGAGCTTCAACACTTGGCTTTGAGAACCACGCTCTTCAGTGCCGACTTCGGCGATGATTCAATTACCAAGTGGCCAGGTGTGGGAACTGTGGTTAGCCATAGGGTCCGCGCTGACCTAGCGTTCTATTACCAGGTGGTGGAACGAGATCTTCAACAGGCCTACTTGACAGGTTGTCACAGATCGGGCTTAGACTGATGAAACGACTACTGTTGCAGACAGGCGGATTCCCGTCGGCCTTCCGTCCTGTATACCGTATTTGACTTTCCGACGCAATAGGGAAGACACTATGAACGTGCTTGATCGTCAACGGCGGAATTGGTCTCAAATCGTGACGTTTCGGGTGAGGGAACCTACAGGCCCGAAGAAGCGGAAGCCGACACAGCTCGCTTGAAATGGTGTAGCGCTCTGTCTGCCGCTGCGAAGTTATTCTGCCATGTGAATGCGTTCAGCTTGAAGAACATGAGGTCGCTTCCACTCACTGTTTCATCTGTCAGGGGAGTGTCGAACCTGCCATGGGCCCTGTGCCGATCCAAGTTCCTGAGTGCCAAAAAGCTACCTCCCCTAGCGGAAGCTTGTGGAGCTATGTCATCGATCATATTTAGGCTCGAGGGGATACCAGTCGAGAGGAACTAATCTAGTGGTAGTTTTGAACGCGGTTCACGGCAATTCGGAATGTCGGCAGAGGCGGAGGCGGTCCTTCCGTGACATGTATGCTTTAAATCAACTCGGAGCATTTCTGAGCTCTCCGAGTGCGGCGACCATGTCGTGCGCTGGCTCCGTTGGTACATAGAGCAGCACTAAGACATTCAGCCCTTCTGGGCCTAGAATGATTGTGTTTGCGACAGAGTCATAAAAGTATGCGCAAAACAATGAGGGGTACTAACTCGTCTCACATCTAATTATGAGCCGTGTATGGGAGTAGGTAGATATGGGTTCCTAAGAAATTGTAGCACGTGCCATCTGATTTTGTTGAAGGTGTACTAATTAGCCTCGCGGTTTCGCGGAGTATAACCCGCACGTAGAGCATGATTAGTTTGTGAAGCAGGCCCCTATCTAAGCTCGTCTCCTGACAACCGTCATGAACCCTGATCATAACAGACCACCGCTCTCTGGCTGCAGCCTCGCTTGGGTATTCATCGTCCATCTACTCACGACTTTTATTATCCATGGCTTCATCGTGGCCATTTTTGGGCTTGTCATGCAACCGCTGTCACCCCAAGACATGCAGAACCTTGCTGCCTGGTTTGGTTTCTTGGCGGTTGGTTCCATCGTAACTCTTCATCTCGTTATGCTCTGTGCCAGCGTGGGAGACTACGAATCCACAATCACTATCCGCTCCTGGTCTATCGTTTGGTTTCTGTTGGCAGTTATCATCATCCCAGCGGTCATTCTTATTCTTCAAAAGGCCAGCGGACCAGGTATGTGACCCCTCCCTTCTTTCTCGTGACAGGCTGACGTATCGAAATGACATTCAGTCTCTCGGACGCTACTGCCGGGCTTACTCATAGTTATCGACATAGCTCTCTGCTATCCGATCGATTGTGTGTACGCAAATGCGATGGAATATGCGGACGGGGGACGCGATTGGAGCCAGATGCTTGGTTTGAGGTATATCTGGAACCAAGTGCGTGGGTGCCGCAAACGCCAGTCATGCATGCTGGATGAGGCATGAGTGGAAACCGAAGGTGAGCCTGGTGAAGGAATCTGGCTGGCGGTGTATCATTATCTCACGCGGCAAGCAGCAGGCCACCAACTTTGCGTTCATGAATAGCCTTCCAATCAGTAGTACGCGCCTCGTTACTGTGCTTTATCTTGTGTATAATCTACTTCGATCGTTCGCGTAAATCATCACTACATCAGTGGCATGCCTGCCGAGGGATTGGTCTCGAAACATGATGTGTGGATTAACCCAGGAAGTTGATTTCGGAAGATACCGAAGTCCGCCGAGATGAAGACCATTACTTGCTTACAGACGGTCTCGAGCGTGCTGCGGGACAGCGCCTCGAGGGGCCGATACAGGGTCGAGCTGACGAACCCACACTGCGGGTGATGTTGACACGTGGTATATCTTTGATGGGCCTGTGGATTTTGGCCAGTAAATAAGTTTGAGTTTTTGATGCCCGAGAGTCTCGGGCACTCTCGAGATCTAAGTACGATAAAGTGAACAAATATGCCGCAAAAGAACGAGTGGGCCCACGGTGATTCACTATGCTTACAACTTCACTTGATTATGTAGCAAGTAAAAGGAGCCTGCGCAAGGTTCATATTCTGACGAACAGCGGCTTTCGCTCTTTAACCTGGTCCTGGTTGCCCTTCAAAGAAAACAGCCTTTGAATATATTGACAGGCTGGGGGGATCCGGAAGGCCCCCATGATGGCATCCTGCGGTGTAGCTTGATGAAATGAGTCACAGCTCGGTCGCCGAGGCTAATGATTCCATTTTCGGAGCGTGTGGTAACTCGACACCCCATTAAAGATTTATAGACACGACTGGAGAGTTTCCGGCACAGACATAGCCTATCTGCGAGGTGCCCAGTCGGGCCTGGGACCGAGCGAGCCATCTGAGCCTGGCCAGAGCTGGAACCGAGTAACTGCCGTAGCGCATTCTCATGACAGCAGTCAACTTTGGGCGTTCCCACCAAGTCAGCCTTGTTTTGCAGGGGGGCATTGAAGTTGCACGTGACACGCTACCCATTTCGACGACAGAATTGCAAATTCCAGCGGCACTGTATCGAGCGCTGATCAACGGTCGAGTTGGCTGGGGCAGTGAGAGCGAGACATATTATTAGTATTATCTGGCGGTGCGAGCGCGATCTCGGACTCGTGTGAGAGACGGAGGGCCGTGTAGCCTGACAATGGGAAAAAAAAAGGTCAGATCGATGCCCTGGCCGGAGACGTGTTCGGTTCTTGTGTGGATATCAAACGTCTAGGGCAGATTTCCTAATTCGCACTTGCACAATCGACTGGGTGGGGTTTCCCGGCCTCGCCTAGCTCTACTTTGTTTCACGTCCACTACATATGTGGACCTTTCCTCGTCACTTATCCTCGCCCTTTGGTACGCTCACGACGCGTCGTTTCCTTCCCCCCGACCTTAATTGCGTCCGCTAGAGACACTGTGTAAATCCCCCCAAAACCTTGGTGCCACCAGCAGCCGTCTCAAATGGCTCCACGTCGCGCTCAAGCTTTCAACGCCCTGAGCCCACAGGACCCCATGTCTTCCCAACCGGCACCCTCTTCTCCCGCATCCATCATGTTTCCCCAAGCACGCTCAAGCTCCCCTTCGGGCATTTCTCATTTTCTCTCAAAACCCTCGCGATGGTTTGGAAGAAAGACATCAGAGCCGCGTTCCATCTCCATCGGCCCTGAGCCGAGGACGAGTACCAGTTCAGTCAGACGGCCCAAAATTTCCAGGCCCACTGACCCTCGTCCCATCCTCTCGTCCTTCCAGTCAGAACCCCATGCTATGGAAGTTGCCAGGTGAGCATACCCTTTCGTTCACCCTAGATTTCTCCATTTGTTGTAGTCGCGTGCAGTGTCTTATTAATTACGTGCCTCCTCCCTCCCGTGATTTACTGACATCATCGTGGCCAGGTCCGCTACAGAGCTTGCTTTTAAACCGAAGAAGTCACTTGAATTAAACTTAGCGTACCCGTCTTCTTCTCAACAACTTTCCTCCGATATTGACGGTGGTCTTGGCGACCTTCGTAACATATCACGCAAAACTTGGTCCAAGTCGGCGGATGACCTGAGAAACTTCCCCGATCCATCCCATTCCAAGGTCGACATCTCCTTTCAACACAGGATACAGGAGTACCGTAACAGGAGCAACAGCAGCGCTACCCTCCATCCCACCTCTTCTACTCTTAATGCTATTTCCGCGGGCCCAATGATGCAGTCTTTTCCCTCTGCCGCGGCAACCATATCCAACACCCCTCCCGATGATACTCCCATTACAAACGAACTCAATATATCCATATCTGTTTCCTCCCCCACCTCGGATGGTTTCGTTTTGCCCGACGATTCACCGCCCACACCAACCGCTCGCATGCACTCTTTCGCGCCTAGGCTCCCAACCAAGCTCTCTGCTTCCAAATTGGGTCTCTCCCCGAATAGTCCCAAGAGAAAATGTTCAGGCGATTCGATGAAGCCTCCCGACAGTGATAAATCGTTAGCCAACTCGACGGGCCGTGGGGTATTCCCTTTTGGTCTCGCGGGTCCTTCTCACAAACATTCGGCCTCGAGCCTCGCAGCTCAAGCTTCCGCAAACCAACCCTCTTCTTCTCTGCTTGCCCCACCCATATCTAATGATGCGCACCAAGCAGATGACGGTGCTGTCTCGAAACGAGCGTCTCAGATTACTTACAACTCCGGATTCATCAATCGTCTGACAGACCCCGCGCCAATGATACAAGCTTACCAAAGATACTACAGCACAGCTGCCAACTTCCCATTGGCAAAGGGTTGGAAACCATTTAAAGCCGAGCTTAAAGGGTCCAAATTGTATTTCTACAAGCCGCCGAGCGATAGAAGTTCTGCGATCAAGGAACTCTTCCCTACTGGGATCGTCCCGCCCAGCCTGGAAGATGAGGTACTCGCGGACTCGGAAGCCTCCGAGGAAATCGGAAGGTCAGGAAGGGGAAGAGAAGATGGTTTCGGGTCTATCGGAAGAAAGAAGCGAACGTATTGGGGAAGGAGGACACACCCTGAGCTTGTGGTCACCGAAGGGCATGTCGAAAAGGGAACTTTCGAAGCTCTAGTGCATGAAGCCGTGTTCGCGACGACATTCGTCATTCCTGCCGCTCAGGATGGTTCTGAATCTGTACAGCGTTCTGCTGATGGAAGAAGTCCAGAGTGGAAGGATTTTTCCTCTGCGATCATTCTCTGCTTGCCTGCTTTGGTAGATCGGGCGAGGTTCGACACCGAATTTACTCGTCTCTGCTCCAATTTGGTCTCTGGAGCAGAGGCGGATACGAAAGAGCCCGAACGCGCCAGAGTGGTTTGGATGGCCCAGGAATACATCAGATATCATGGTGCTCCGTCTGACGAGTCGGGTTGGGAAGAATTCAAATCCAACACCATTCCCAACATCATCATCACTCCTCTCTCCATTAATGGTGGCGTACCTAAGTCCGTTTCCACCCAGGCGATCTACACACCATCTCCGAATCCGAACCCAGGCAGTCCGCAAATGGATGGCGCAAGTGCGATTTCTCCGAATCTCGGGACATTCTCACCCCGTCCCCAAGATGGCAAGATGGTTTCTCTGATGGAGGCGCTAGTGGTGCCTGGCATTCCGTCTATTTCTCCATCAAAGCCTCTCGATCCTCGACAGCAGCGCCCACAGGTTCCCTTCGCTGACGCTTTGGAACGGCCACCGAGGATCTGGGCCATGCTCGCACAAGATGGCTTCTCTCGTGAAATCCTTTCTCTGCTCGATCCTCACCTGATTGCTTTCAGTCTTCAAATCTTTCACCGTCGCGCCTTCCAGGATCTCCCAGACAATATGACAGCCGACCACGTCCTTGGCGCAGATATGTCACACCAGGTACCTGAGAACGCAGGCGAGGCACAGACGGTGATGCCGCACTCGGCCAAGTTCTTCGGTAGCGATGATTATCCCCACTGGCTGACAAAATTGCTTTTAATGCAAATTCTCGGCTCGGATTCATCCAATTCGAATAATTCACATCTGGACCGATCCTCCCGGACGCATTCGCGTTCCGAGGTCATCTCCATTTGGGCTAGGATTGGAGAACTATGTCGTGTCGCCGGCGACGAATGTTCCTGGAAGGCAATATCGGCTGCGTTGTGCTCCCGTCCTGTAGCGAGGTTGATAAAAGCCTGGAGGCGCGCTGATAGACAGAGCGTCATTGCTGTTGAGTCGTGGATTTATCCCGAAAATGACGGACATGTGGTTACTGCGAAGGAGCCTATGGTGACCGCTTGGGGCGGAGACGCGAAGGAACAGATACGTTACGAGTTGGATCGCGCGCGAAACGAGATGGACGAGCACTGGGCCACCCAGCCGCTTGTGAAGACCAAGAATATGTTTGAGGATCTCAGCACGCGTTTTGCGCTTTGTTCCAGGATACCCGTCGAGACTTGTTCGCTTTCGCAGGATACTGTCAAGCTGGTTTCGCTTTGGGATGATTTGTCAAATGGGAAGGGCGTGCAAAATGCGTTTGCGTTGAAATTTCAGCGGTAGGTCTCATCGCGAAAGGGATCTGACGTTGATATTGACGATGGGATCAGAGTTGACCAGTTCATGTCCCTGTCATTGGCTGCCGAACCTCGGAGGAAAGGATTGTTTGAACCATTTTTCTGGAGTCAATCTGCTGCGGGTTCTCACGCACATTGCCATCCTCTGGTTCCTCTTCTTTTCGTCGAACCTTTACCCACTGTATCACTGGTCGATCGTGGTCGGGTATGGAGAGGTCGTCTTGAGAGTGGACCGACGAAACTTGGCGTGGAGGATCTCCAACAACTGCGTAATCTGGACACCTCTCTGCGGCCGTTTGGTAAAAGCGATGCTTCGGCAAGTAAAGATAAATTACTCAAAATCGGAGATGTCGATCTCGGAGGAACTGCCATTCCCGTGTACGAGGGAGAGCTGCTTCTCGTTGCTCGTCCAGAAAGGGATCCAAGTTCAGCTTCGCAGCCAGCGTCGCGTGCTCCGTCTCGTCCGCCTAGCTCGGCGATCGAAGCGTCGGGTAGCGACAGAGCGATAACGCGCACGCCATCCATTCGCGTGAAACCAAGTTCATCCCAGGGATTGGAACGTAAAAGCAGCGTACAGCGGAGGAACTCCCTGCCAGCAATATCGCAGCGCGCTAGCCACCCGGTCGTGACAGAGGTATCTACCGAACGTCCCATCCGAGTACTCGTGCAAGCCGGGACCTTGGATAGGCTGGTTAATGTCCTCATCCACGGCCTCAGAGGCGTATCTGTTGCGGTGGCAGATGATAATGGGGAAACGTCGTTACGGGATGGTAATAGCAGGGACCTGGTCGTCGATCACGCCGAGTTTGCGCGGGTGTGGTGGAATGTATTCCGGAGCTTCGTAACGCCCTTTGTCTTTTTTGAGGTCAGTCCGAGACTTTTTCGATTCGTTTTTCTCGGCTGCTCACGGAACATAGCTGTTGCGCAAACGGTTCCTAGGGAGTCGGCCATCGAACAATACTGCTCCGAATGCGCCGATTCACGTCGTACAGTACCGCTCTGAGATCTTCGGCGCTGTGAAGGAATGGATTACCACTGGTGGGGGTACTCAGGACTGTCTTGATGAGATTCAGCTCCACGAGACGGTTGGAGCCTTCTTGGAAGCGCCATTGGATCGTTCGGTGCCCGATTGTCCCCCACCGGAAGACGATGCCGAACTTTCTCGAGCCTGGGATGATTTGGAGATGACGAGGAAGAATACATTGTCGACGTTTATATCCCACACCTTGCGTCCACCGGCGTTGGCCTATGCTGTCCTTCGATCCAGTGGCACCATTTCCTTACAAAGTCGAACTTTCAGCAGTCAACCGTCGGACTTTGGTCGGGTTACCGCCGAAGAACTGGTCGAGGACTTGAACGCTATGGGCTATGCTGCATTCAGTAACGTCTCAGAAGAGGTGCGTACTCGTCGCTTTTTTGGCTGGATCTCAGTTAAAGCCTACTTTCAAGGATCTGTTCATTACTGCCGATTTGCTTGAAGTGCAAAGTGCCGACCGGACGGGTTGGTTTTCCACGCGGGAGACCAGCTACTTGGACGACGTCGACATCCAGACGATGTACTCTCACTTCATGGATGTGGAGCCATCGTCGATGATCTCCGACTCTCAGGACTCCGTCTACCGTCTTCTTCCGCCGAGCATCCGGAGTTGCATACGTGCTTACAACATTCTCCGGAAGTGGGTCATCTCGAGGCTCGTGGGCCCTAAGCTTGGCATTCGGGGCCGACAAGCCCATATGGATTTGTGTTTACGAGCGATCGAGATTGCGCGTATGCGCAGCCTAGAAGGAAGCGCTAGCATTGCCGAACCCCACGAACGACCCGTCGTGCGATCGTTTGTCGAAGCTGTCCTCACTGCCGCCATTGTCAGTCCCGAGAGCCGAATGCATCAGCGACCATGGCAGAACGTGGCCCATATGCGTGGCGTGCAGTGCGATAGCCTCGGCGCTTTGTTGTCACGACCGACGGTTCCGAAGAAATCGCATGGGGATCCGCTGATCGTCGACATTAGTTGGCTTCTGGAGCGTATACTCGAGATCGCCAGCATACCGAACGCGGTGACGATGTCACCGGAGGACCCTCAGTCCATTATCAATTTGGACAAACGCAGGTGGGAATCACTCTTGATACCCGTATGCCGTGTGCTGATGTTTTTTTTTTCAAGACACATGTGCGACTTCATCCTTAATGCGCCGATGTTGCTGAGCAAGCACGGCCGTTCTCGGGAAGATGTTGACCGACGGGATTTCGAACGCCTCAACAATATCGAGAAGGAAGTAAGCGCGATTCAATTTGATCTTCGCGGCATCAAGGAGGAAGCGCAGCGAGAAGCTTTACAAGCCCAAACCGTCGGCTCCACCCCCGCTAAAAAAGTTGTTCGGCCTTTCCAGCGCCTTGTCTCGCTTCAGCACGAGAAGAACAAGCGGGACAAGTACTTGTTCGATCGACTGAGCAAAGACAAGAAGCAGGAGCAGCTGCGACTGGAGCGGCGGGACGAGTACCTGAGCAAGGTGATGCGGCCCCGTAAACCGATGACGCAGGCGCAGAAGCAGCACCGCATGAAGAAGAGTTACTCGTCTGCCTTCTTCCAGTTGATGCGCCCGATTTCGAGCGCGTTTACGGACCACGCATTTGCTGGGAAAAAGTCGGCTGCTGAATTGGATTTCGCGTCGTCCGGAAAGCCCTCGCTGGTGCTCTCGATCGTGGGTGCCAAAGCGGTGCCGTTCGTCAACAATGAACGGTCATACATGTTCCAGCTGGACACGGAAGAGGGCGAGCAGTACTTGCTGCAGACCGTTTCGAGGCAGGAGATGGCGAAATGGATAGATACGATCACGAACGTGTCCAAGGTTGCTGCGAAGCGACGTCTGACGTACCTTGGCAACTCGCCCAAGCCTCAGTTATCTGACCATATCATTGATCCTGTCGGAATACCGTCGACGTTACGGGATCCTACTGCTGGTGGGTGCTACTTCGAGCTCGGAGCTGAAAATGTTGATGCTGATGCGACGTTAACAGTTTTTGGCGTGGAGTTGCAGTTCTTGCTTGAGCGCGAAGCGGGTGGGGTGGACATTATTCCTGGCACCATACCGTTTGTGATCGAGAGCTGTTTATCGGAGGTCGAGACCCGCGGGCTAAGCGAAGTTGGAATCTGTGAGTGCGCCTTTGACGTCGTGGGGTGACCGTTCTTGACGTGTATGCGCCCCTAGATCGCATCGCGGGCGCGACGTCTGAAATTAATGCCCTCCGTGACGCGTTCAACAGGGGTGAAATGCCTATCACCGAGAGCGCGGACGTGTATGCGATCTGCGATTTGATCAAGTCTTGGTTTAGACTCTTGCCCGAACCCGTGTTTCCGCCGCCGGCTTACTATGCGATCATTGAGGCGATCAGTGCGTCGATTTTTGCTCCGTTGCATGCTCGTCTGATGGATTCTGTTCATTGTAGAGGTGGAAAACTTGCATGCACGGCTGTCGAGCATTCGGAGCGTCATCCATGCGTTGCCCCGCGCTAACTTTGATTTGCTGAAGCGCGTCGCCGAGCATCTCGACAAGTACGTGTTACACAACGGACCAACAATTTAATCTCATCTTTTGCGCGTCCAGGGTCACCGACTTTGAGGAGCAGAATCACATGACAGCGGAAGCGTTGGCGATCGTATTTAGCCCGAATCTGTTGCGCGCACCGCAAAACGATTTTGCTATCATCCTTGCCAACATGGGGCATACGCACAAGCTTGTCAAGGCACTCATCACTCACGTACGTCGTTGGATGGATGGCTATGAGCGTGGCATTGACTTGAACCCGTTAGTTCCATGTGATATTTGACGAAGATTACGAGGCAGAAAACGACGTAGAAGAGGATGATATGGAAGCCCCTATTCTGGAGGAGGAAGAGGAGGAGGAAGACATGCCTTCATCCCATGCTGAGGACGAAGAACGATGAGCGAGGCATCTCTTACATCTTTCTACGCTGGTGGACGTTCGTGTTGTGTTACCTTTTTTTTTTCTGGCATTCTCTCGTTCTTTCGTCTCCCTGCTCTTCCGGTCTTTCCTCGGCACGTTTATCATGGACATGTACAATTCCCAAGCACACCGCACACCCTCTCTCTTGACTGTCACTAGATATCGTCTCCACTCATTTTTCGCTTTTTAATCTGTTGGTCCCCCCATCCATTAGTCGGAACTGGCACAAAATTTATTATTGTACTGCAGTCTAGCTATACCTTGTCCCCGTCGAGCGAAGGAGATACCTGGTCTAGTCGTCGTCGTCCCAGTTACCCGATTGCTGCGGTACTTTTGGTCCGCCCGCGGGTTTGCTCATGATGATGCTGTCCACACTTAGTACCGAGACCGCGGCCTCCGTCCCGAGTTTGATAGCCCACGACTTTGCAACCAAGGAGTCGAGGATCTTGTAATCCGTGGCTTGTAGCGTGCCGTCCCGCTCATTCTGAGCAGATTTGTGATGAGCAACGACGGGAGGACATGCAACGACGCGTACGGACCTCAACGTCGACGCCCCAGGCCTCGCCGCCTTCTTCTTCGTGCTTGGCCCACAGCCGACTGAGCACCTCGTTGCCCTCGGCACCCCCGAGGGCGTTCTCCGCGAGCGTTCTGGGGATGACCTCGAGCGCGGTCGCGTACCGCTTGACGCCGTGCTGCGCGAGGCCCTTGAGCCCGCTCCCGTACGCGTCCACGCGCCTGGCGAGCTCGAGCTCGGTGGCGCCCGCGCCGGGCACGAGCCGCGGGTCCTTGAGGAGCGACTTGATCACGTTGACGCCGTCGTCGACCGCGCGCTCGAGGTCGTCGAGGTGGTTCGCGGTCGCGCCGCGGAGGACGATGGTGGCCGTGCGCGCGCGGTCGGTGCGCGGGTCGAACCCGGGCTCGTCCGCGCGGAGCTGGCGGAGGACGGTGACGCGGTCGCCGCCGATCTCGGTCGTCTCGAGGACGTCGAGGTAGCCGGCTTCCTCGGGCGTGGGCGCGCCGATGCGGGCGAGCGGGGTGGCGTTGACGACGCGGGTGACGCGGCGGAGGTCGAATTTGGAGAGGACCTTGAGGACGACGATGTTGAGCCGGTTGAGGTAGTGGAGGGCGAGCTCGCCGACGGAGGAGCCAGCGATGATGACCTTGACCCCCGAGTCGGCGATCTCCTTGAAGATCTGGCGGTAGAGGTCAGTGCGAGGCGGGACGGGGAGGAAGTGTGGTGGACTTTTTCCATGTGTTTCTCCTCGCCGCGGGTAAAGTTGAGCATCTCGTCGGCGTTTTTGATGAGGACGGTGCCCTTGGTTTCGGTCTGGGCGATGTCGAGGGCGGAGGTAAAGACGGCGACCTTGGCCTTGGTGGCTTTTCGGACGATGCCCTCGGGTTCGCGGCCAAAGACCATGCCTTGGACGACGCGGCTGCCGGCGAGGCTGCCACCCATGATTTTGACGACGCGGACGTTGTCTACGTTAAAGTTTTTGGGGTTGTTGGGCATAACTGCCAATGCGGCCTCTGCGACGAGAGCGGCGAGGGTGTCTTCGAAGCCATACTGTTTCGATGCGATGGCTGGCTTGAGCGCCTCGGCGAGCGAGGACTGCGTGAACGGGGAGGGAAGGCTGGACGTGGAGAGATCTCGAAGGCCGTTAGTTACGCCCGATCACGCGTCTAGCGGAAGGGGGACGCACCCTCTAGTTCGGCAAGGGCTTTGGTGCATGCGAGCTCGTATCCCTTGGTGATTTCGCTCGGATGTAGGCCCATGACGAGGAGGTGCTCGGCTTTTTTGAGTAGTTCGCCCGCAAAGATGAGGACGGTGTTGGTCGCGTCGCCCATCTGGGCATGGTGGTCAGGAGGGCGGGGTCTGGCACGACGTGCAGATTTGGACGGACCTCGGATTCCTGGGCCTGGGATGCCATCACGAGCAGCTTGGCGGCCGGATGCACGACCTCGACCTCTTTGATGATGGTCGCAGCGTCAGACGTGATGAACAACCGACCGAGGTGGTTGATCAATAGTTTATTACGACCTTGATCGCGATTCAACGCGACGAGCAGGGGACACGAGTGACCGTCGACGCACCATTGGGCCCAAAGCTCGTCCGCACCAGATCTGAGAGCTCCGAGACGGCCTGGATGTTGCGCAGAACGGCATCCTCGAGCCCTTGGAGATGCTAAAGACGGATCGGCAGGGATCTGGGTGCATGGCCACGTCACCGTACCTTGTAGCCCTCCTTGAAGAGCTGGATGTTGTCGGCCTTGGGGACTTTGAGCGACATTGTCGGGGACGATGTGATCGGTTACCAGACTCCGCCAAACTCTCACCGGAACAGCATGGTCCTCAAAATACTGGGAGCAACGGCCAACACGCTGCTGCCTTCGTCGTATTATGTGCATGTCCTCGTATCCATCCTCGCGATTGTCGTCGTTCACGCCTTTGCACAAGGACGCACCACACACCGAGAGCGCGACATGCATGCCCGCGTCGTTCTCGTCACCGTGCGTCGTCTCCACACCTTCTCCACAGTGGCCGTTTCATGCTCGCTCCTCAGGGTGCCTTTACCCCGCTCGGACTGACGCTGATTCAGAATCTCGCCCAACGAGGCGCACATGTCATCGCGCTCACTCCGAGAGCGATTGACCACCCAGAGGTGGAGATTCTTGTCCAGCTCTTGCGCTCCACGACCAAGAACGACCACATTTACGCAGAGGAGTGTGACCTGTCCTCGTCGGCCTCCGTCCGCTCGTTCTGCACGAGATTCATCACCGGCAAGGAGACCCGTTTGGACGCGGTCGTCTTTGCGCACGAATACCAGCCGGTAGGCTCGGTCCTCGCCTCGGACGGCCCCGCGGAGCTCACCAGGCGACGACGAGCTGCCTCGTTGGCCACGTTCTTGATGGTCACGTTACTGCTCCCCGTCCTACTCGTCGCCCCGGTGGAACGTGACATCCGCATCATCAACGTCGTCAACCCGTTCTATGCAGCCGCGTCCGCGACGTATTCGCCGACTGAGGTGCTCTCCCCAATGGCGCCGCTCTTTAGGCAGGAAGGGCGGCGATCGCTCGAAACAATCGTTTTCATGCGCCATCTGCAGCGTGTGCTCGACGCCCTTCCGTCGGGTGGCCAGGTGCCCAAAACGGACGAGGCCACTGTGCCCATAGTGAGCGAAAAGGTTCAAAAGTCGAACATAGTCACTGCTTCTGTCTGCCCCGGAATCAGTCGCGCAGATACCGTTGCCCCCCTTCTCAAGGCGAGCAGTCAGACACGACGGTCCGTTCTCGGCACCATCATGCAAGTCACCCCCACTGCTACTCTCCCGGCGTTCCTAATCGTCGATTGACAGCTATTTCGTCCTGCAGCCGCTGCTCAGGTTGTTGACCAAATCGCAGACGGCTACAGTCCAGTCGATATTACACGTTCTCTTTCTTCCGACTCCTTTCAAGAGCCTGCAAGCACCCACTACGGCAGCTTCGGCTGAGAATGCTCCAGAAGAAGTTCTGAAGGCGGGCGCCCTGTACCGAGAATGCGCTGTAGTGCGCGTACGAATACCCACGCCGGACGGCGTACCTCTGGGAAGCGAAGAGCAGAAAGACGGATCAATGCCAGACGATAGAGAGCTGGGTGGCGTTCACCTTGGTCAAACCGTGTGGGAGTCCTTCGAGGCCGCGCTGAAAGAGTGGGAGAAGACCGTTCCCGCTTCCGACAAGGAGGCTGCTGGCGATGATACCCCGTCAGTGGATACGCCTAATACATAGCTAGTGCGTGGATTTACCCTCGGTTTGTGTATGCACTGATCGGCACGCCAGATGCTCTAGACTGAATAGATGTGCAATGCAGTCGGACACTTATACCATCCATTGCTGGAAATCGCTTTCCCGTTGTTTAGTGACATCAACAGATAATTTATCAACAGACGGGAAGCAAATCATGGTAAATACAATAAAGTGATGCCATATGTAAAAACACGGTCCTCTACAGTAGGAATCATGCGTCATCCCGCTCCAGAGCGTCAGCTATCGATTCCACTGCCACTTTTGGCCTCAAGAGCGTCGTGGTCTTGAACTCGACCGCGTCTCCCTGCACCACCTTCTCTGACCTCTGCAAGCCGAGGGCGGTCGTGCAGAGCACAGTCTTTCCTTGGGAGTCATCGCCGGGCGACTCGAAGTTGTCCATAGTGGCCTTGTCAAACTTGTCGCCCGACGCTGCATTGATGGGCCACAAGTCGGCCGACGTGACCTCCTCGCCCATCGCCTTGTTCAGCCGAGACGCCATCTTCACGATGTTGGACACACGTTCGCCGAACTTTTGTGTGAACTCGCGGTAGGCCTCTTCGTACGTCTTGGTACACCCCGCGGCGACGAGGATGATGACGAGCGTGTCGGAGATGTGAGCAACCATGGTTGCGTGGAGGTCGGCCTCCTGCAGGGCTACCTTCTGTGCATGGGCACGTGTCAAGGCACGCCACCGACCGCCCACCGCCTGGGTTTCTGCGGGAGGCTATGAGCGTCTGCAGTGGGTCTGAACGGAGAGGATGCACCTGTTTCACGGATGTCGTTGTAGATCTCTGCGAGCGGCTGCTCGGCCTGGAGGCCGTCAAAGTCCCAGGTCATGATGATCCAGCGGGAAAATTCGACCGTGGCGCCCTGCAGCGCGATTTGCACGAGGAGCGGGTCCTCGCCGTGCAGCACGGTGCTGAGGAGATGTGTCAGGGTGGACCCCATGAGCTCGCTGATCCTGCTGCTGGCCTCCTTCATCTCGTCGACGTGTGCGGGGCGGCGGACAAAGTCAAAGGAGTCCGAGATGAAGGCGGCGGTCTGCATGATCTCGACGTTGAGGGCGTCGACGAGGGTGATGACCTCGGCGCCTGCGAGCGTGTCGGCCTTGGTGAGGTAGACCTGGGCGCCCTTGAGCTCGCGAGAGCGGGTCTCGAGGAGCGCGGTGAGCTCGTCGTGCTTGGTCTGCGCATGCTGGAGCTCGTTCCGGAGGTTCTTGAGCTCGCCGTCCTTGCCGTCCAGCTGGCGCCGGAGAGCGCCGAGTTCCGACGTCAAGCGCTGGTTCTGCGACTGGGCCTTGCCCTTCTCGTCCTCCTCGCGGCGCAGGGCCTGTAGCGCCGCCGCCCTGTCCTCCCGTTCGCGCTTGAGCGACTGCGCGAGGGTGGTGGACTGGTCGAGGGCCTTCTGGTGGTCCGCCTGGAGCTGGGCGAGCTCCTCTCTGAGCGTCCGGTTGTTGTCCTCGGCGCGCCTGAGCGACGCCTCGAGCTTCTTTATCTTCTCCTCCTGTGCCCTCTCCCGCTCCTCCTCCTCCTTTGACCGTTTGCCACCCGCGAGGCTCTTGAGGTAGGACAGCATCCAGTGGGGCATGTAGCGCCAAACGACCCAAGGGAGACCTGCGAGTGCGATGGGAAAGACCCAGTACTTGGATGGCGTAAACGCAAACGTAGACAAGTTCATAGCAGCGGGCCCTCCTGGCTTCGTTCAGTCAGGCTCGCGACGAGGGTGACTTGGCGATCGTCGGGCCCCATTTGAAGCGGGCTTCGATTGTTTGGTGCCGACCATGTGGCGGGGGTGCCATAGAGGCGTGTCCGTGGTTTAGTTTATTATTTTATTTTCTGATAATGTGCCTCGTGGAGGAGGCGACGGGGACGACGGACAGCCCTGGGTCCTGGCATCTTCCGCCTGGGAAGGACGCAAACACGTTGGGTCGGCGTTTTCCAGAGAAACGACGATTTCATTTTGTGGATGGCCGAAGTTGCTGGCTTGTTGCCATGTCGTCGTGCCTCGCCTGCCGTAAACATCAATGCATGATAGGGCGAAGCTTCGCATGGCCGTGCCACCCCACTATGTGCTATCATGCCTGCAATGTGTCGAATGCAGATAAAAGGCCATCGTGGGGGGCCTACAGTGCCCCCTCTCACGTCTGTTGCTGTCAGCTCGGCCATCTTGCCGCCTTGGGTGCACTAGTGGCCCCCTCAATTGTCGCAAACGCCGGCCAGCACGTTTACGTCAACGATCAGCCTTCTGGGCCGTCCCGCCCGCGCTATTACTCTCAGCCCCTTGCGCAATGCTTTCCCGAAAACCCTACCAGGGCCGTCTACGCGGGCTCGTCGTCGCGTTTGATGTCGGCACGACCTACAGCGGGGTGTCCTATGCCGTTCTGGACCCAGGAGAGGTTCCCAAGATACAGGGCATCACGAGGTGTGTGTGCGCTGCCCTCGTGCCAGAGCACGTTTGCGCTTGGGACTCACTGCGGTGACAAGATACCCGGCACAGGAGCACGTAGGCGGTGATTGCAAAATACCGTCTATCGTGTATTATGACCAGCATGGCACCCCTCGTGCCTTTGGTGCGGAGGCGCTGCAAGATCACGTTGCCGAGCAGGCCGAGGAGGAGCAGTGGATCAAGCTCGAGTGGTGTGTCCGATGCCGAACCTCGGCGTGGTACAATCGGGTAAACGACTGATGCTGTTACCTGTCAGGTGGAAGCTGCACTTGCGCGCAAAGCATCTCGCCGCGTCCCACATCGCCGACGATGACTTGCCCCCTATTCCGCTGGGAAAATCGGCCGTCGACGTCCTGGCGGACTTTATGCGATACCTGTTTTACTGCACACAAAAGTACATCGAGGATTCGCATGGTGTCAACCTGTGGAAGTCGGTCGAGAACCACATCGAGTTCGTGCTCACCCATCCGAACGGGTGGGAAGGACCACAGCAAAAACAGATCCGGCGCGCTGCTATCATGGCAGGCCTTATCTCGGGCTCGCCCGAGGCCCAGGATCGAATCCATTTGTTGACGGAGGGCGAGGCGAGCTTACACTATTGCGTGTCCAACATTTTGGCGTCGGAGGCGATGTCGCGGATGCCAATTATTTCTCCTGACCATTCTAGCCAAGAGGAAGAACAACCGCGTCAGCAAGGCGTCGTGATTATTGATGCCGGAGGAGGAACAATTGACTTGAGCGCATATTCGATGAAGTTGTCCCCGGCGTCGTTTGAGGAGATCGCACCTGCAGAGTGTGAGTACAACACCGCGTCAGGCAGTCGTACCTTCTAATAATGCAATCGCCAGGTCGTTTACAAGGGTCCGTGCTCGTTACGCGGAGGGCTGCTGCCTTCCTCAAAAGTATGTTCCGTGAGTCCGTTTGTATGCGGACGCTCACATGTCCCCAGGGAGATTGGAAGGGTCAAAATATGGCAATCCTGAGATATTGAAACAGATGACGGATATCTTTGACAAGACGACCAAGCTTCGCCTTCGCAACGCAGAAGACCCCCAATATATCAAGTTTGGTACCGTCCGCGACAAGGACCCGCAGTATGATATACGTTCAGGCCAGCTTCGGCTCTCCGGGTAAGTCTTTACTTCTTCACCGAGCTGGGCGCTGACTTCGCTCCAGAAAGATGGTTGCGGACCTGTTTGACCCATCTATACGAGATATCATCGATGCTTTCAGGAAACAACAACAGGCATCTTCAATGCCCATCACAGTACGTCGAGCCGTGTGCACTAAGCCTTTCATTCACCTTTCATTACCTTTCAAGTCCGTCTTCCTCGTAGGAGGTTTTGCCGCAAGCGAATGGTTATTTTCCTGTCTTCGAAGATATTTCGATTCCATCAACATCAGCCTCTGCCGACCTGACAGTCACGTGTGCGTTTGCCGAGACAATGCATATACGATGGGCTCACGTTTAGATCAGTAACAAAGCCGTAGCAGACGGAGCGATATCGTATCACATCGACCACCTTGTCTCCTCCAGGGTTGCCAAGTTGACCTATGGTACTGAGTGTAGCGTTCCGTACAGCCCGTCCGACAGTGAACACCGTGCAAGGCAGAAGAGCATATACCGCGGACCATCAGGGCAGCTGGCCCTCCCGAACGCCTTTGCTGCCATCCTGACGAGGGTGAGTGAACGGGGTACGAAGTGTCACCGCACCTCTTGTTAACGTGAGGCATGAAAGGGCACGCGCGTCGCCGAGAAGCAAGAATTCCAGGAGACGTTCGCTGTTCGTCGGTCGTCGCAAGTGGCCTGTAACTCGCTGGATATACCCATAACATCGTACAGAGGACCGTTGGACCAGCCGGCGTGGATGGATAGCGAACGAGGTATGTGCACCACGTGATTCACTCACCCCGTCTGATTGGACATGGTGTAGATCAATTCGCGACGCTGTGCACAGTGCGCGCGGACACGACCAAGCTGGCAAAGACGCTCTTGCCGAAACGATCCCCCGAGGGATCAATGTATTTCGCGTTGGAAATCAAGGTCATCTTGTTGTTTGGACTGACGGAGCTCACCGCGCAGGTGAGCTGGACGGAAAACGTGAGTGTGTGTATGCATCACGGAATCCTAGTCTCACATCCATGGTCATTAGGGGACCGAGGTCCGGTGAGTTTTGTCGCTAGCATGCCTAGGATGATTATGGCTAACGAAATAAAAGGACTCCCGCTGTGTTAGTGTACGATAATAGCACATAAATTCCTCACGATATGATATGATGCTGACCTGCCGATTCACATTGAATCTGTAATAATAGTGGACACAGAAGGGGGATGGGAATGTCATAGTAGACTACCATACCTTTCGTGTCGTTAACTTTGCATGCTTCCAGCCCTAGTCGTTCCAGTGAATTTGTTGGTTTCTAGTCTGGTAGGCTCGGAAATGACTCGGAGCAGGTTGGTGTAGAAGTTTTCCGAATGACCCAGTGTCCCTATGGTGCCCACAAACTGCCAACAACTGACTCGGAGCGCGCGAGTAGCAGTGTAGATAGGCTGTTCACCAGCGTACTTCTGCCAGGGGGTCGCTCAGAGCCGATTCAAATTGTCGGACTTCATCGGAAGTGGCTAACAAGGCGGTCGGAGTCACACTGTTAGTTGCATCACGCCTGAGCGGCCCCCTCTGCAACGAACACATTGGCATGGGCCTTACTACTTATGTTTTAAACATCCTGGACAAGGACGGTGCATCCTGGACCTTGACGTATTTCATGTCAATGCAGCGTGCTTTAATTTACTAGATGCCTCAGGGCGCCGAGTTCACTCTCTCAAGGGGCCGGGAATGTATCATGGAACTGAATGGATACAGGCACGAGTCCCGGACTTTCTTTTCTCTTCGAACTTCGACTTCTCTTTTTCCTAGCCTCTCCTGGCCTCTATCTCGTGCACGGTCGTGAAGCTATCAGAGCGTGTTTTCCACGACGTGCGTGTTGCCCGTAATGCACGATTTGACGTAGTAAAAACGTGAACAAGTGCCTCGTGAAGGGTACGCAGATCAACTATAATCATCGATATAGCATTTAGGGTCTAGGATGTGACGTATCATACCTGATACATTCCCCAAATCGTTGATCGCCGCGCGCCACACTTGGAGGCAAGCACATTAATGATACATGTTCAAGGTACGGTCGCAGCGGGCTCTACCCAGGCTGACAACTCCTGCTTCTATCTCCAGAAAACTTGGCACTGTATGCACGCCTTTCTGGATCAGTTGGCGCTCAGTAATCATTTGACCGTTCTTGGCGAATGAAATTTGCCCGCACGTTACCACAGTGACCGATTTTGTGAACTCAGGTCACAGGGGACGCGTGTCCACTGAATTATAAGCTTCGTGGTTCTTTCCCCTTGACTGACGTAGCCCCAATCATTCGCACCACTATACGCTATGTTTGCGCGAGAACCATATGCGGGTCTGTCACGCAAACTGGTGTTGGCATTCGACGTCGGCACCACGTTCAGTGGAGTATCCTATTGCATACTCGACCCAGGCGAGGTTCCGAAAATTCATGCCGTATCAAAGTAAGAAATGGAGATGTTTTGCATGATGCATTGGGTAATGCTGAGCTCCTGAATAGATTTCCGGGGCAAGAGAGCACTGGTGGTGACAGCAGAATCCCGTCCATCATGTATTACGACGAATCCGGCTCACTTCGGGCAGTCGGTGCTGAAACACAACAGAACGATATTATAGAGCTAGCCGCAAGGGAGCAATGGAAGAGACTCGAATGGCAAGGGGGTCTGCACAATGTAGTGTTGCTATTAACAAAGCTCGACATGTTGCAGGTGGAAGCTCTACCTCCGCGCAAGACACCTCGAGGCGTCTCATTTTGCAGATGCCGACATTCCTCCCCTTCCCGAAGGAAGGACGGCTGTGCAAGTTTTGGGCGACTTCATGGGTTATCTGTTTAAATGCGCCAAAGCGTATATTACAGAAGTTCATCCGTGCCATTGGGAATCGCTCGAGAATGATATCGAGTTCGTTTTGACTCATCCGAACGGATGGGAAGGTCCACAGCAACAACAAATTCGGCATGCCGCCGAACTTGGGTGCCTCGTTCCTGCTGGGGAAGCGGGTCAGTCGCGAATCCACCTCCTCACGGAAGGGGAAGCTAGTCTCCATTTCTGCGTTACAAATATTCTGACATCGGATACATTTGACACAACACCGATATTGTACTCGGACGAGCCGGAGGCAGTGGAATCAGAACCACAGTCGGAGCGCCAAGGTGTCATCATTATTGATGCCGGTGGTGGAACCGTCGACCTTTCGTCGTATTCTATGAAGCTCTCTCCTACATGCTTCAAGGAAATCGCGCCTGCGGAGTGTACGTTCAGCGTACTTTTCAGACATTGCTGCTGAAGCAAAGCGATGACAACAGGTCGTCTACAGGGATCTGTCTTTGTGACATACCGTGCCCGCGCTTTCTTAAGAGGTCAGTCCGGATGTCTTTGAGACGTGCATCCTGATACATCCCACCTTCAGCTAAACTCGCCAACTCACGATATGGGAGCGAGGAAAACTTGTTCAGTATGGCGGAGATCTTCGATAAGACTACCAAAGTGAGATTTCGGGACGCGAACGAGCCACAATACATCAAGTTTGGTAATGTGCGGGACAAAGATCCCGAGTACGACATTCGTTCTGGCCAGCTCAAATTGACTGGGTAAGCACTGTCGCATGCAGAAGATCACATCTCACCGAAAATTCAGGCAAGATGTAGCCAAGCTTTTCGAACCTTCGGTCGATGAGATTATTGCGGCTTTCGAACAGCAACGATCTGCTTCCTCAATGCCAATCACAGTAAGTTTGAGCCCTCTCTCATGCTCTGTATGCACATGATATATGCACTCACAATAGAACGCATTTCTGGTGGGCGGCTTCGCGGCAAGCGACTGGCTGTACACCAAACTCATGGAGCACATGAACGCATTCGACATCAGTTTTTGTCGGCCCCACCAACATGTGTAGGTCGATCGCATATACTATGTGTCTTCCGTTCTAATAATCACCCATAGCAACAAAGCTGTAGCAGACGGGGCCATATCGTTCTTTGTCGATCATCTCGTGTCATCTCGGACAGCAAGGTTCACGTACGGAACTGAGTGCAATGCGTGGTACAATGAATACGACCCCGAGCATGTTTCCAGGAGAGAATCTGCCTTTGAGGGTGTGACTGGTCTGGAATTGCCCTACGCTTTCGAGCCTATTCTCAAAAAGGTCTGTCCTCCTTCCCTCTTCCGAGAATGATTCCGTGACAAATGGTGTCAACACATACCAGGGAACAGAGGTGTCCGAGGAGCAAGAGTTCAAGAAACCGTTCATCATCGAAGAGTTTGACCTTTCTCGCTGTGGTAGCATCCAAGTGGATATTGTGGCATACAGAGGCATGCTTTCGGACCCTTGCTGGGTGGACATTGAGCGCGGTGAGTTTGCACACTCGGCTCTGGCACGGTCCGCTTATTGTTCTGTTTGCCGAAGATGCTTACACGACACTGTGCTCGGTGCGTGCGGATACATCGAAGCTTGTGGGGAGCATGCAGCCACACCAACTCCCTGATGGCGGGGGGACGTACTATTCTATCCTGTTCTACGTCGTGCTGCTTTTCGGCTTGACAGAGCTGAAGGCGCAAATTAGCTGGTTCGATCATGTGCGTCCTTCGTGAACGTGTCCACGCTACTTCTGCGCTAATTTATAGTCTTGTACTCACTTCAGGGAGGACAAGTCAGGCAAGTGGATATTGCATAATTATTATATTGGGGACTTCCACTCATCGCGTGTCTGACGTTCGCAGGAGTCCCGCTGCGGTGGTGTACGAGGATATAATGTACTTGAAGCAAACATGATCTGGGAGGTTACAGGAAGATGACGCGAAAGCAGCATGATAACCCCATCGTGGCTAGTAAGGCTTACTAGTTACCATGCAATTGTTTACGTGTCGACCAGTGTACCCTTAGTGCCTGTAGCTAGTTTGGAAGCCTCCGCATTAGGATCATTGTGATTGCTTCTATCTTCTCCAAGCCTTGTCAACAGCAGGGTCGCACTGGGCCGATCACTCACAGACTGCTTCCAGCAGCTCTGCATGGTGTTCCAGAGGTTATCATCAAGACCTCGTGCAACACTGTCCTGATCCCTCGGTCTAGATGGCCTTTCACCCGCAGACGCTTTGAGGATGACTTGGAGGGAGTTAGGTACATCAACCCAAGGTTTGTCGTGGGTCATGAGCTGATGTTGGCTATGAGAACTATCTCAGACTTGGAGGGTGAATGACGAACCTCCAACATCGTCATTCCAAAGGCATAGATGTCAGCACCGGTGGTGAGTCTACCACTTTCCGAGGATAGCTCAGGCGCCATCCATCTCGTGTGTTCTCGGCTGTCGTAAAGATAAGCCACCACGATGTATGATTTTCATTGATACATTCCTCACCCGACAGTCTGGGAAATTGCAAGCCCAGAGAGATCACTCATGATCTAACACTCATTAGCCAAAAGTTGTATATTCAGATAGTTGACTCAGACGCACTCGCGAAAAGCCAAAATTCGAAAGCAGTGCATTGCCTTTCCCATCGATAACGACATTACTCTGAATGCATGTCAGATACTGGTTGTGTGGTTACAGTCAATCCACTTGCCGCCGTCAATTCGCCATGCACAATTGGAGGAGTCATGGTGTGAAGAACGCACATTCCCGCGCAAATACCTCGTATCTATACAAAAATAACAGAAAGATTCAGTTGAGGTAAATGCCGCCCAGGGGGAAACTAAACCAGGGCGATATGATCTACTTGAGGAACACGCAGAACATAATCGTCAGCTGTGCCATTTTCTGGCCATAGACTGACTACATAGCTGCCCCGTTTGTCAGCCTCGTTTAGGAAGAGAAAAAGAAGTAGGCATACGGGAAGCTCCCGCAGTCCTGCCAGAATCCATATAATGGTAAGATGTGATTCCCTTGATCGACAGCCCACACTCTTTTCCAAATATCGACCTCACGCTCAAATCGCTGCAGGAGAGTTATCACGAACAGACTTTGATGCAAATAACGACGTACTCGTAGACTTTTCTCCGTAGAATGGACAGTGCGAAACATCTTGATCGAAACCTTTTCTCTGCTCAAGTACAGCCCCTCCCAAATATCCACCATCGGGGTTCGGCTAACAGGCTCACCAACCTTTTGAACTTCTCCGTGATTAAGATGCATGTCTGGAAGCAGATTTTTCATGGACTTCTGGAGAGAATAAAGATTACTCCCGAGCCCTTGGTTATCTTGTCCCGAAGAAGACGATAGCATCTGCGTCCCCGCGCTTCAAGTTCAGAAAAATACCAAAGATCATGTGAACCATTAATTTACCTTCTGCATTTCTCCCATCATCGTCGTGCCCTCATCACCCGGCAGTTGCTGAGTCATTTGTATGACCACCGATTGATTCTTGGTATTTGACATATAGGCCAATAGCTCCTGAAGGTCATGTTTGACACTCTCCTGGAAGCTGGAGTTACGGGACCACTCGTTAAATGCGATGGAGAGCTACATAATTGTTGAGCGAATACCGGAAACTGTGAGTGGCTTTAACGACACCTTAAGCTTCTCCAGGCTAGTGTCAATCCGATAGCTGCACTCTTGGATGGCAGCTGCCAGAGCACGTTGCTTGATAAATAGCTGGGCTCGGTTTTTCGAACACCATATTTTCATCGAAGAAACAACTTCCAGAAGCGTGCTACAACATTGAAGTTGAAATCAGCGCATAAATGGATATAACTGGACTAATCCGACCTCTCGGCCTCAGCAACCAGCTTCTGTTGTTCCGATGGTGGAGCACCTTCGCCATTCTTTCGTATGATATCCAGAAAGCCGATACACCGTTCCGTTAGCTGATTCAAGGCACTCCTAGTATCGGTGATAAGTGTAGAGTGTATGCCGGAATACGAGAAATTTGCTCACTTATTTGATTGCGCTTGATCGATCATGTTGATGAGGTTGGCGACTAGACCGACTGCTGGTGCCAGCCATGGGACAGGTGCAAATTGAGCAACCAACTGAGCAGTGTTTGTGCACACTATTCCGATTTGTGCGACGGTGGATGCCATGGCAATTCGAGTCGAAACGCGAATTCGGCAGTCCTGAGTTGGGCCAGTCGGATCTTATAGCAGGAGGCCGCCCTATGCAGTGAATGGTTGATCACTGGCCCGGATCCTAAATCGGGCCAAAGGTTGAACATGAGTTTGTCCTGTGCATTTCAGTGATTATCGATTAACGCCTGCCAATGGAATGAAGTACACGCAGTGTATGGCGGCCGAACTTCTCAGGAAATCACGAGTGTAACGTGAGCTGCGACAACAGATATCTGCAGCCTCAAGGCAAAGTGGCACACCACATTCGTAAATCGGCAACACGAGGCACAGAGGCGCATACCCAAGATACAGCACTGAACTAGTCAGGTGTTTTCCGTTATAATGCAATGCCGAAGAGAATGCTACGTGCTCGGTCTTCGTCTGGTAGTTGCAGTAAGAGGTATTCGACGGGGTCAACGC
>JBBPKK010000340.1:0-29936 GCA_038089215.1 Tylopilus vinaceipallidus
ACTACTGACAAAGTTTTGTTTTCTTTGTCGTTGACTGAGATTTACAAGCGATCTCGACACCCGTGACGTCAGTATGATGTACACACATATTTAGTGCAGTGGCAGTGCTACCCATAACCAGAACGCTGCCAGCGAGCTGGTCTGCACAATGCGCACCAGCTGGCGCTGATACTGGGGGGCAAAGCCCCCCAGACCCCCCACATGAAAGGTGTAATTCTATGATATGTTTAGTAGTGTAAAAGCTTACCTTTTTCTATACACACATAACTTTAGAATTTAGAACTTCACAAACAATGTCTATAGGAAATAATGAAAGTACAATTGACTAAATAAAACCTCTAAGTACTTCAGTAAAAACAATATTTGTAGTTTTTGTATTTTGTTGATCTGGTGGAAATATGACTTTAATATGATGAGGATGAGTGCATCGGGATAGTGCCACATAAAGTTGTCCATGAGAAAAAACAGGTGTACGTAAATCTAATCCAACATGTTGCACACTTTGACCTTGAGATTTGTTTATGGTCATAGCAAAAGCAACACGGACAGGAAACTGAAGGCGCCGTAGAGGAAAGGGAAAATCCCCCTGGTTAGCCTCCAACATCATTCGTGGAATGAATACAATCTCAGGAGGTTGGTTATTTTCTTCATTTTCCTTACGCAACACACGACATTGTAGAACATGTCTATTGGAATTTACCAAGATCATGCGTGTCCCATTATAAAGACCTTGGTGAGGATTAAGATTCCTCAGCAGCATTAATGGAACTCCCTTCTTAAGCTCAAGCTTATGAAGTGGAAATCCTGAGGGATTTAGTGTATGAAGAAATTCTAAGGGGATATGATCATAATCTCTTTCTGTCACAGAATCTGCACTTGTATAAACTATTTCCTCTCCAGAAAAAGCTGACAAAATAACAGAATTAATTTCATCAACTTCAGTATTTTTGGCAGAGAGAATAGTGCGATCCAAAAAATAATCATCAGAAAAAGGTTCAGCATGGGCAGGAGTTAGCACTGCATTGTACAATGCATGGATCAAACCATGCATAGTATTGTTTTGACAGCGCATGTATTCAGGCAAGTCAATTTGACTTTCAGCATTAAGACCTTCTCCTGTGCCCAGCTGAAGTAGATGATTGGCAAACTCATCACTAACTGCATCTCTTCCTAGACGCATGTTTGTTTGTAGATGAAATACTTGTACTCTTTGCCATAAGTGCGATCGACAGAAACTTGCACCAACAATCTGCTCTCTGGACCCATGAGGAATAACAGGCAAAGTTTGTCTGAAATCTCCTCCAAACAGAACAGTAATGTTACCAAAGTCTATATTTATCCCCAACAAATCCCTCAAGCTGCGATCAACACATTCAATAACATATCGGTGTTGCATAGGTACTTCATCCCAAATGATAAGGGATGTTCTACGAAGAAGCTCATACCAAGGATCACCCTTTTTAATATTGCAAGTGCTTGCTTCATTAATGGGAATCGGTATTTTAAAGCGGGAGTGAGCTGTGCGTCCTCCTGAAAGCAGGAGTGATGCAATGCCTGATGAAGCTACACAAAGCACAATTTTTCTTTGAGAGCGTATAGCTGCAGCAATAAGGTTGCACACATATGTTTTACCACAGCCACCTGCACTATGAACAAAAAATGCACCTCCATGATTGGAGTTGACATTATTAATAACAGCATCAAATAATTGCCATTGTTCTATATTCAAAGTAGGTAGGCCATTTTGTACAATCCTTTCTAGTGTTGGAATATCATAGTTTAGCTGCTCTCCAATCAGCTCATTACCCACTCTTAAATCCCAATTGTTTATGATTCCAGGCATCTCAGCAAAGTCACCAAGACATTTTCCCCCTTTTCGCAGATCTTGATCTATAAGATAAAGACCATAATCATAAATTTGATCAGGGGTGGGATTATTGATCCTATGATGATTTCTGAGATTGTATTCAAGGTCATCACAAAGATAATGTTTTGTTTCCTGCCACAAATGTTGTGGATCAACAGGATGACAATGAAGAAGAATAATCACAAAAAGACTTTGAAGTTGGCAACCTGTCTGCATCATAGAAGCTTCTCTAATGCAATGAAGCCATTCCTGATCCTCCTGTAAAAGACCTCTGGTACGGCAAGCTTCTTTGAAAGTAACATAAACAATGCCATTCACAGTTCGTAGACTTTCATAAGAAGTTGCACCTATAATATATAGTATAATTATTTTCACAGATATTATAATGATAATGTATTCATAAAAACATACCTTTTACTTGAGTTAATAATAACCTAAGATAGAATCGTTCGCCAGCATTGGGTGGTACCGAGTACATTTGGCCAATAGCTTTGTCACATTTTCAAGGAGCCCATTTCCAACTTGATTGCCCTTGAACTGTAACCTTTTTCCAAACAAACTTTTTAGGAAAGTCTTGATAAAGACAGTTATGTGCTCCAGCTTGAATGCACTCTTGGTCACTGTTTGCTTTGAACCATCCTAATAGATGTGTATCTCTATTGGCAGCTGCTTGCAATACATCTTGTGGATTGTCTGTTGCCTGATATGCAATGGTTTGCTGATTTTCTAAATGTACCTGCAAACGATAGACTGATGGCCATTCCAAATGCATGTCAAATTCAAGTATTCGCCACATAGCTTCCACAGCAGAGATATAGTGACTATCCAGATAGGCTTTGATTTCATCATGACCTTGAGTTTGAAGAGTAGCACAATCAGGACCCTTGTATATGTACTTGTGCAAATACTTGATGCAGTAGATAGTGGCACATATTTCAAGATTGATGTGACAATTAAACTCCACAATTAGTTCTCTTGGATGGGGAACAACATGAGTGTTGTTATAGATCTTGTCTCCTTTTTGAACTGTATGTCCATTGTCAGGCCTGACATAATCTGGATATCCATCATCCTTCAAGATAGTATGTTCATTAAAAGACTTTGGAAAGTGCTTTTTGCAAACTCCATTTTCAATGCAATGTCCGGGAGCACAATCATGAATCATGTACTTTGAGACTGCATTATAAAGAGCTGGTGAAGTGTTTGCATCAGGAATTTGAGCAGAGATAAGTGCATCAATATGCTCCACAGTCTGAGGCTTGTCTTCTTCATCAAGGAATATAAGAAGATGCATGTGTGGAAGACCTCTTTTTTGATATTCAATTGTATACACCAATCCTGCAACTTTTCCAAAGTAGCCTTTCCATATTTTCTGCAGCAATGCTTGTTGTTTGTGATAGAAAATGCATGCGACTAAGTCTGGCCGATCAACAGCTTGCTGATCTAGATATCATGAAATATGGTATGATTAATAGCTTTTGAGCAAACAATCACATCAACTTACTTGGGAGCAAATTTTCAGTGATTTCCAGCCAAGTGGGATTTGCAGTCATTGTTAAAAACAAATCTGGTTTCTTGCAATCATGACAAATTGCCAATGAATCTTGCATTAGTTGTTGCATATAGCGTGGACTGCCTGTATGAGAGGAAGGCAGTACAACACTTCTGCCCACATTGGCCAAGTTTAAGTTTGGATCTTGAGCAGCATGATCTTGTAATCCACTATAAAGTTCTGAGTGAATTTTCTTCTGATTGTTGAAAATCCATGTCAAGTTGCTTTGTTCAATGAATGCCCATGTATCACAAACATATTGCTGAAATAATTTTCCACCCAAGAAAATATTGTTGGGTTCAATTTGAGAAAAACACCAATGAAGCCAATATGCATAGAACAGAATTTGAGTGACATGTTTCAAGTGGGATCGCTGGCCAGGTATGTTTTGCAGTGGAATATTCAAATGCCATCCATTTTCACCCTTGGGAAAAAGCAGCACATAATGAAGAGTTGAATAGGACTGGTGTAAATGACTGATTCTTTGAAGCCCTTGTCCACAATAACGAAGAACAATATCACGATTGTCATTGACCACCTCAGAACCATCTCCAGGAATAATTGCAGCAATTTCATCTACTGTTGGCAAGTTATATCTTTGGCCATCGGTTCCAGGAGTAAAATGCAATTTTACACGCAAATCAGAGTCTTCATTTGCAGCTTTTGCATGTAAGACTTGATAAGCCTGTTTGAAGATATTTGCATAAGGATGATAATTTGCTATCATATCATGAAGTTCCTGAAGTGTACTGCGATCCAAGTTCATGTTCCATCGGGTACAAATATCTGTAGCCTCTTGAGAATCAAAGATATATAGCTGAGCATAAGTTGAATTATTTTGATCCTCTGGAATTTCCAGTGTACCCATAAGATGATGTAGTGCACCATGAATATGGAATGAAGATGGTCCTGATCCTTGAATAGTAGTGCGATCCACCTCCACTCCCAAAGATGTAAATGCCAGTGAGCTGTTATATTGGCAGATATGTCTTCAAAAATCTCCATTGTTTTCATATAACCGTCGGAGTGCTATTAGCCATTCTGGCAAGGCAGGCAAGTGTACCAATCCTTCCAAACAGCAGACTCCAAAAACATGATGTCGGCGACTTGATTTGCTAAGCTTTTCACTATCAAAATGAAGTGCATGGCAATTTGGACATTCTACATCCATGGCTCCCAAGTAATTGATATCAATAGGCTCCAAATATGGTCTACCTCCTGGTGGCATTGGCCTTTGTGGAAAAGGAAGTGGTAACCCTGAAGGTGAGGGAGGAGGTGGAGGTGGACTTGGAGATGGTGGTGGTGGTGGCAGCAGTGGTGGAGAAGGAGGAGGAGGAGGACTGGGAAGTGGGCTTGGAGGCAAAGGCTGAGATAGAGAGTGATATAAAGGCAAAGGCAAAGATGATGGTGGCAAAGGCAAAGATGAAGATGGAGGTAGAGATGAAGGTGGAGATGAAGGTGGAGGAGATGGAGAATTTCTAGGAGAAGCTAAATGGCTATTATTTCTCTGCTCCACAATTCTCTCCTGATCTTCATTATATTGATCTGCTGATTGGGAGCTATAATCATCATATAGATCATTCAGATGTTCCTGAGTTTCCCTATCTCTCTCTAAGTGCTCTTGTTCTTCCTCCACTCTTCTTTGTTGAACAACATGTTCTACTGCCACTATTTGTTGTAATCTTTGCAACTCCATTTCATATTGCCTTTGTTCCATAGCAGCATTAGTAATAGATTGCTCATGAGCCTGTTGCTGCTGATATTGTTGAGCAAGCAATCTTTGCTGAATGCTTTGATGATGAGCCTGTTCTATAGCCCTAGCCTCTATAATATGCCTCCACTGAGCCTGCTCCTGTTCAATAGCCTCTTGATTGATTTGATTCTCTACTATGCTATTTCTTCGAAAGTCAAGAGTGCCTTGTGAAATAGATGCCATAGTATTTTCCAAATGTCTACTTTGATGGCGTTGCCTTTGAGATCTATTATTGCAACATTGTTCATAGCTTTGATTGTAATGTGCATATAGCTCTGCAGTATAATCTCTTTGAGGAGCTTGAAGTAGTGATATGGATGTAGATCCAGCAGTAGTTGAAGATCCCAACTGTTGGTGATAATATATTTCCTGAGCTCTTTCCATCTCATCATGCTCAGTGAGATTTTGAAATGATATAGGAGAGTGATCTGACTTGGGGTTATCCAAGTCAAAACACCAAAAATGCGCAAACATTTGGATGTAAACATTGCGCATTTTTGATGATTTGGTCCATCTATGTCCCATCCAAGTCAAAACACAAAAAATGCGCAATGTTGGCATTCAAGAGTTTGCACATTTTTGATGTTTTGTGGTATCTATGTTCTATTCAAGTCAAAACATGAAAAATGTGCAAACTCTTGCATACCAACATTGTGCATTTTTCATGTTTTCACTTACATATTAGTATATATACTATCCAAATACCAAATTTTGACCACAAATTTTATTCATTTTCATGTCCATACCCTGTCCATACCCTAACCTAGTTACAAAAATGGCCTATAATGGAGTCAAAGACAATTGAAGATTGCTGGGCATGGCAGGCACCCCAGCAGGGATCTGAGGGTGGTCTCTGAGTAATGGTGATGGCCTACTGAATAGTAGCCAGTCGGGGAAGAGACTTGTTCTTTTGTTATGACTAGCCCTGGTAGGGATAGGTGTAGCCCTTGTTGGTGTCAAGGGGTTGAGATGATACAAGAACACAAGGGGGCTCCTTGTGGGTTCAAAAAGACACTAGTGATGAGCTAGGTCAAGTTGAGGGTTCTGAGGACTAGCTGGCACTTAACCATGGCCAGGAAACGTCAAGAGGAGTGTATTCCACAAGGGAATTGAAGGTACAATGCAAGGTATTACAAGGGAGACAAGGGAGAACAAGTCTAAAGAGTATCTGCAGTATTGAAGGGCTTATATACTCAAGAGGACTGCTTTAGGGCAAGTGTGAGAAATGGAGGAGGTGATGATGAAGCAAGTGAGGGATAAAGGCAATGGGTCAGAGATAAGAATGAGTCATCACACTTTAGGGCAGACTTGGGAATAAGGTGAGTTATCACAGGAGAAATGAAAAGATAGTCCAAGGTGAGGGTTGAACCAGCATGTAGTAGTACATAGGCAAGCAAATTGTAACATGTGAATTCAACTGTCACATGATTTATTCACACTAAACTTTTTGTACAAGTTCCAGGGAATTAAGAAATAAAATCTACTGTACTACAATATTTTTACTAGCTAACATTTGCCATCTTTGTAGCATTTTTCATAGTCTAAATTGTCATTTCCACAGTCTAATCAGTATTTTCATGGTCTGATTGGTATTTTCACAGTCCAGTATCAAACAATGGCACTGCAGTAGTCAAAAATGTGGCCAGAATAAATGTGTACCTATTCTGCCATATCCTATAACCTTTCTCTCAATTCAAATCTTTATAGAAAAATAGAAATACAAAATACAAAATAGACCTATGAAAAAGTGGTGTTATAAAAATCCAAACTGTTTGTATTCATGACATATGAAATACACAGTCATAAAAACTAGGATTGTGCCGAAGACACAAAACGGGTGAAAAAAACTAGTTTGTAGACATATTGAAAATTTGTTATGTATATTTGACATGAACTTAGTTTATTTTCTAGGCATAATCTATTCAGGTAGAATGTATATTTGACATGAACTTAGTTTATTTTCTAGGCATAATCTATTCAGGTAGATCTACTGCATATGTTACATCATCGTGACTTCCGACCATGTTTGAGGTGTCAGCTGCAGACACGCCGCTGTTCACCCGCTGCGATTCTTTCATGCGGTGCTTGAAGTTCGGCCGTTGTATAACTGTAACTTTTATTCCTCGTCTGATCACAAGGCCAACCCGCCGGTTTGGTGAAGGTGCTTCGAATCAGGTTACATAGTAAGCAATTTCGTGAATGTCTTTCGCTGTTTCGAGTTCCAACCTCTCCATCCCCCCCACAATGAGGAACCTGCTCCTGGGCTTGTATCTGTCCCTGTCATTGGCGCTCTTTTCTCGGGTCCACGCAGGACTACCTGATTACAAGATGTATGGTGTAAACTTGGGTTCGTGGTGCGTACATCTCAACCTCAACCTATCGATGGCATGTTGACGTTGCCGGCGGTATAGGCTTGTAGTCGAGTCGTGGCTGCTCCCACAGGGTACGCACGTTCACAGTGCCCTGAAACACGTCAATCTTGACGGTCCTCAGAATGGCTGGATATGGGTGGTCAATCCTGTACAAGTTATGCAGATTGTCACGGTATCGCGACCGAATCGTAAGTAACACCCCTGCCACACCGTGTTTCAGGATCTCATGCATGCCCAGTGAATTTGCTAAGGCGTATCCTGAGACCTACGTCCACGAAAAATTTGCGGCACATTGGGATACCTGGTTCACTCAGGACCACGTCAACGACCTCAAAGATGCAGGAATCAACACGGTCCGAGTCCCGGTATGCATGCAAGTCGATACTCGCTGTTGCTTGGACGTGACGTTGTCGTTTCAGCTCGGATATTGGATTGTTGAAGCACTCGTAGATCGCCCTGCGGAAGAATTCCCTCGCGGAGGTTTCGCATACCTGGTATGTACTTCGAGGTAAGAAACCCGTTCCTGAGTCTAAACATAGCTGGATGTGATAGAGCCGTGGGTTGAGCTGGTTACGAGATGCTGGAATTCAAGCAATTTTGGATCACCACGCATTGCCTGGTGTTCAGACACCAGCGCAGCTGTTCACTGGAAAGTTCGTGGTCAAGTGTTCGGGATATCTTATCGAAACTGGATACCTGGCAGCTGCACCACTGATGTTCAGTTTTATGTCAGTACTCATGCCAACTGACGTGGTACAGCTTAATGAATTGTCCATTAGACGCCCTACAACTTTCATCGTGCATTGGTTTGGACTGCTGTTATGGCAGCTTTCTCACACCTCGACCCCAACTTCAGCAGCGTTTTTTCCATCCAGGCGGTCAATGAACCCATCATGAATGCTTCGCGGACTCCGGACTATGGCGAATGCATGTGCCCTCTCCTGTTGATTTGTCGACCTGGACTCTGACCTTGTATTGCAGTCCAGAAAAACTTTGTCCAAACTATTCGCGCAGTAGAGCTAACCCTTGGTATTCCGGTTCCTGGCATGTCATCGAATGTCTCTACTTTTACAAATTTTACTGCCGCCCTTGGCGAGATATGTTCGTCTCCTTCGTTCAGCGCTCAGGTTGAAGCGGCCATTAAAGATGCCATTCCGATCATTCTTGATATGGCGTTCCACTACAGGCTCGGAGATGTATTCACGTTGTCGTCGTTCCTGTCCGACCGATCACCGTTGGTTACCAAGTAAGACCCTTTGCATGTGCAGTGTACAGATCGCTTACGCTGCTCCAAGTTTCATGGATATAAACTGGCAGTACAACAACCCTCCCAACCCGGCAGACGCTGCTATTGGACCCCAGGGATACGATAACCATTTGTTCTACTCGTACGTCACTGACCACCTTCTACGTCTCCTTTCGTTCACACGCATTCAAAGTTTGGGGTAATACTTCCTCAGCGTTATTTTTTGACGTTTTAGTTATCTTGTTTCCCAGGGTGTCGCAGCTGCAAATCCGGAAGCTTACTTGACCAGCATATGCAGTAAGCCGCCCCATACCCCTCTCGTGTGTATTGTTTACCTTACCACGTTTCAGACTTGCAGCGCATCCAGAACGATGCTGCATTAGGTGACACCCCTCTCTGGTTCGGTGAATGGGAGCTTCCAACGCAGTTCAATGCCACCGACGACTTCCTCTACAAGTGGGCGGACGCCCAGAAATGGTCGTATAGCAAAGGAGCCGGATGGATGGTAAGCATAATCATCGACTGCGCAGGACATTTCTCGAATACCTTTATGCATAATCCAGTTTATGAACTTTAGGACAGAGATTTCCTCGCTCACAAACGGCACCGCGCTAGCTCGGCAATGGTATGTTACCCCTCAATAGAGCGCGTCTGCGTCGATACTGAATGACCGATGATCCTTGCCTTAGGTCCTATCTCGAAGGCCTCAAGCTGGGCTTCCTCACGAAGAATCCTGCCGATTACAACGATCCCAACGTATGCGCACCATACATCAATGGCACGAACACCACCACGTCGTCGTGAGCTTGCACGTATCACACCTTTTTTTCCCCATCTTTTAGTCACCTCGGACTCGCGCACTCGTTTTTAGTACCTTTTCGATTCAAAAGTGTGCCGTCGACACCACGCCTTTGGCACCTAATCACACTCGTTTTTCCCCTTTTGCCTTGTATAGGGGGAACGTGGGGGTCAAGTCAGATTTGCCCTCAATGAGTATCGAGTGAAATTAGCTTCGCGTGCCCCTCTGCATTACTGCAAACTTGTTCTAGTCGATCATCATCTTGACCGACTAGGCGAAGTCTCGTTTCTAACCTTCTAGGGTACAAGGCGTTCCTGGCTTGTGAGTACCACTTCATTTCCATTTTCGGCGCAGTCGCGCAGAGCGCCCTAGAGCGTCTAGTGCGTTTTGTAGAGCGGGTAGACCAGGTCGCGTGCCAGAACAATCGCTGGTGAGTTCACCCATTTCAGCAACACTGCCCGTTACCAGTGGCCCCTCCGTGTGTCCCCGGGCGCCAACAAATGCTCATTGCGTCTATCCGGACAACTGTTGTCCCAGCTCAGCCTCAGGCCACAAAGTGGGCCCCGCTTTGGCCCACTGGCAGCCGCTCTTAAATCACTTCCCAGTAAGTCGATGAGTCATCCTTCGAACAGTGCTGGAACCACTGTCTTCACCACCCTGCCTTCTCTACTAGTGGTTTCTACCTCGAGGCTGCAGGTGTCCTCGATTCTCACCCTTGTGGCCGGCGAGTCACAGCTTTTAGGAGGGCTCTGTAACTCTAGTAGTGATCCCCAGCCCTGACTCTTCTAAGTCCGGTTTTGCGTTGTCCCCATCAATGGGTGGGTTGATGTGCCTGGGACATCGTCCGTGGTGATCGAGAGATAGTGTGGGTGGCCCTAGTGCCTTTGTCGTTGAGTACCTGCGCTGTTCATGCTGACTTGGCTTTTCCCCAGTTAGTGTCCTCATACCAACTCATTTCCAGTTGTTGTGCACATTGCACCACCTATTCTCTCTATTGTCTTCCGCTGGCATCCATTTCAACTCCGCGGTTGTTGAGTGTGCAGCTCTAATTGGCCCTAAGGGTTGCCGTCGCTGGCGCATTGTGCATGGAATATGGAAAGGACAGTTCCGCGGTTTGAAGTCGTAAGTCGCGGTTTAGCCGAGTCAAGTGGGCCCAATCACGTAGGTTCGGTTGACTTTGGGCGACTTGGTTAAGTCGGGCAATGTATTTTAACACAGTCCAAATTTAAAGTTTTATCTTATCGTTTGTTCACATACAAAACTTGAAGTATAAAAATATATGTTTATCCATACATGAAGTTTAGACAGGCATATGAACCATAGCGAAACTTCAAGTTCAGTTGTATGACGCACATGAACGCTACGTTTGAAGTTTCGAGCACCATCTAGTCGCCGCCATGGAAACTTTATATTTATGCCCAAATTCCGAAAAGAATACAACGCACGACCAAATTTAAAGTTTTCGCCCCCACTCAGTCATTGGATGAAATATCATGGTACGTACATTTAGGTCGACGCTTGGGTCAGTGCTAAATATTGATACGACCGCTGTGTGATTGACAAGTGTAATTGGGATTCTGAGCATTCCTGGACGGCCTCTCCTGTCCTCTAACAGCTTGTTCCGCGCTCCGTTTCAGGTTTATTTTGACTCGTCATGGTCTTCAACCATCTAAGCGAGTCGACCTTGGGCCAGGGTTGCAGAGTATAAAGCCCATGTGTTCGACTCCACTGCAGCGTCCCCTCTAGTGACTGACAGTGATATCCCTCCCGTAATATTGCTCTCCACTGACTGACTTTCAAGAGCCCATCAAGTCAACAAAATTCATACAAGAGGGCTTGTCGACACAAACCGCCTGTATATTATGCAAAGGGGAATACAAAAATAATGAAACGAATTGCATGTACGCCGAACGGCACATCTGACTCCCCGCCCTAGATCCCATCGCTCATCATGCCTTCTTCTTCTTGTGCGATTTTTTCGGCGCGGGTGCAACAGGCGTCGGCGATCGCGATTCCTTGATCTCGTCATCCTTTTGCACATCATCCAAGCCCCGTTTCTACCGTACCGCATGAACACCCCTCAGCAGAGAGGTAAGAAAAAAAGACACTCACTTTGCCCCGACTCTTGGACTTGCCCTCCTGTTGCGCGATCACCTCGGCTTCCTTCTCGATCATACCCAATAGCGTGTTGCACCGCCGCTGCAACTCTTGTGTCGACCGACTCTTGAAGAACCAGTCGAACCGGAATACAGGGAACTCGGAAATATCCCGCTTCATGCGGTCGTACACGTCCTCGGTCCGCATTCCATAGTGGTTCAGCCGACAGAGCAGGTACCGATCTTCCTCCTCCGAGTATACCTTGCCCTTGGTCGTTGGGTAGTTGAGCTCCAGCTCTTGCATTGGGTGCTTGACGGAATTGATCTTTTTGGCGAGTAGGTATTCGAGGTTGGAACGTTTGTTGCGCTTGGCCTCGCCTTCGGCGATGCGGGCGGCAATACGAGGGTGCTCGGCGAGCTCTTTCCAATGTTTCCTAAAGTAGGTGTAATAGCGCTTCACCGCCTTGGGGTCCTTGTCCTGAATTTCGGACGCAAGCAGGTCAAAGTCGTCCGTCCTGAGCAAGGATCAGTGACGCGCCCAACAACAAAACGAAAAACAGACCATCCGTAATTCTCCAACGCGCGGACAAATTGTTGGAAGTCTCTCCGGCTCCAGTCGTGGAAACCGGCCTCTGTATACTGTTCCTTCAACGCTTGTTCCTCTTCGGTGAGTGACTCAGCTACAAAAATAGGATGAATAATACGAACCCAAAAAATAAATGAGATTTACCTGTATCAATAAATTCCTGAGCCGCCGCCCGCTCCGCCTCGAGCTTTTCGGGCGTGTCTTCGGGCCCTGGAGGCTCCCTCGTAGTTGCGGTGATGCCATTCAAGCGCTAAACGAGCGGTTGGTAACCCCAACCACCAGCCACTAATGACTATTACACTTGCCTTGAATACCGCCAGTTCTCTCTCCTGGAGCTGAGCGAGCGCAGGATCGAAGAACTGGAAGTCTTGGCTGTGAAACAAAATGACAAAAGCGTCAGACCAGAATGTTTTACGACGCTGACACCAGACGAAACGCACATTTGTATCTGCTTCGGAGCACGTGGCATCTTGGGTGCCTTCTCCGTCTTCGACGGCCCGGCTCGCAACGTATCCTTGAAGTAGCTGTCCACGGAATAATTGGTCTTCCTCTCGCGCTTGGATAATGAAAGCATGTTCAAGTTGAGTGTCTTGCGGCCACCCCGGAAGTCTTCGCCTTCCCATTGTTGCAACGAACTGTCGGACTTGAAGTTGCTAAGGTCCTCGAGGTTCAGACCTTCGTATTTACTGTTCAGCTCCGCCGTACGCTCTTCGCCTCGCTGAATGATGGCTTCGATATCGTCATTGATCAGCATGCTGAGAATAGACAATTAGCACCACTGTTGATACATGCGCGACAGTACTGACTCGGCAGAAGCGTTGATAATTCTCTCAGCGCCGTGCGTGATCATGTCAAGAAGCTCATCCTTGCTAGCAGCTGTTCCAAGAAGCATAAATAAATGCTATCCAGATCAGGTAATTGTCCTTACCCTTCGACTGTTGTTGTCTGCCCTGCTGGATGACGAGCTGGTCCAGACGAAGCTTTTGCGCAGCGCGCTCCAACATGCGCTCCTCAACGCTGTCCTCCGTAATGAAACGAAAGACATATACTTGCTTCGTTTGTCCGATGCGGTGGGCACGATCCATAGCCTGTAGGTCGGCTTGAGGGTTCCTGAAGCCGTGATCAGCATGCTCTGCGCCCATTTCAAACTCGACGAACTTACCAATCACTGTCGTAGAGAATGACGATATCAGCGGTCGTCAAATTGATGCCGAGACCACCGGCGCGGGTGGTCAACAGGAAGATGAACTTTTCGCTGTCTGGTTTATTGTACTCGTCGATCGCGACGATCCGGTCTTCGTGCGCCGTGCTACCGTCAATACGGCAGTATTCTACAGTTGAAGTTTCGTCAGGGAGCGCTATCGGTCATTGACGACACTGACGACGTACTGAATCCGCGGAAAAGACAGTAGTCTTCTAGAATGTCAAGGACTCGGCTCATTTGACTGAAAATCAGCACCCTTGATCCTTTCGCCTTAAGAGATTGGAGCAATTTGTCTAATATGATCATCTTGCCCGAATTTTCTATGAGGTGTTCGTCCGTCGTGTATGGTGGACCTGGTTCCTGATGACAGATGAAGAATTAAGACCCGATTATGCCCGGTAAGTTAACAGCCGGACTTACCGCGCCATCGAACAGATAAGGATGGCATGTCACTTTCCGGAGCTGAAATGACATTAGATACCACGATTGACAAGAGCATTCGTGCACACCTGCATGACCATGTTCATCAGACGGGTTTTGCCCTCCTTCTTTCCCGTTAATCCTTGTAGAAGAATGTCAGAGTGCAACATTTCTGATAGAGAGAGAAAGAACACACCATTGACCGCGTCTATATCCTTTTCCAGGACGGAACGATACCACTTGCGCTGCATTTCAGTCAGACCGATATAGATATTGATTTCCTTCTCTGGAGCCAAAATCAATTATTAGCGAGGAAACGGTGAGAAAATGAATACATACTTGGAAGCAAATTCTTCTCCACGTCGGATTTGACACGACGTAGGAGGAAGGGTCGCAATATTTTGTGGAGTGCTTCGACGACTTTCTTGCTCTTCTCCTCTTCGCCATCGGTACCTACATCGTCCTTGTGTAGGAATGCGTCGAGGTCTGCATAGTCGGAAAATATCTCCGGGCAAATGAAGTTGAGGAGCGCAAATAACTCTTTCAAGTTATTTTGCAGTGGAGTACCGGTGATTAATAGACGACCGCGGGACATGAAGGCGCGCACAATTTGCGCGAGAATGGAGTCGACGTTCTTGATACGGTGGGCTTCGTCGATGACGATGTATTCAAATGAGAACTTCTTGAGAGCCGACTTTTCTATCAGACAAATTTCGTACGAGGTGACACAGACGTCAAAGTCTTGTGGTATGAGTCGATTGGAGATTAGTTCGGCCCGTTCTTCTTTGCTACCAGTCAAAACAACAACGTTAACGTCCGGCGTCCATCGGTCGAACTCTCGTGCCCAGTTCTGCAGGGTTGACTTGGGTACCACGATCAGATGAGGGCCGTGGACCGCACGATAGTGCCTGAGATACGAGAGGAACGAAATCGTTTGTAGTGTTTTTCCAAGACCCTACATGTACATAAGTAATTACAAGGTAGCGCTGGCGAGGGACTCACCATTTCATCCGCGAGGATGCCATTGAGGCCGTTGTGGTGTAATGAGACCATCCAGTTAAGACCTTGTAATTGATATGCTCTCATGGTGCCATTGATAACTATTCGAAAGTGAGCAGCGGCCAGGAGGTGTTTACAAAAGCACGTACAGCTCGGTGATTCTTCAAAGACATAGGGTTGATCATCGCCCTCTGCAGCGAGTTCCCCGTCTTTGAGCATTTCTTCGTCCTCCTCTTTCTCGGACTTCCTGTGGCGAGCGCTTTGGTCACTTGGTGACTGTGAGCATGTAGCCAAGCGGAACAAGAGGTTAGTACGTACACGGGCTTTTTACGACCTCTTCCTCGCTGTTTCGGTTGCGCATCCAGAAGGGCAGCGTACTGAGGATCGCGAGCTTTCTGAAAGCATGCGGGATGAGTACAAGCTGGGCGTGCATAGACATGACTAACCTTGATATCAACGAAATATTTGAACAAGTCTGTCTGACCCAGCAAGTAAGAGTAACGCTTTACAGCATCTGCGACCTGCACGCTGTTAGAATACAATGGAGAGGATCCCAACCGGAAGCACACCTTGGCCTTGTCCATTTCCTGTCTTTTGGCATGGAGCTGGCTTTCATCCGCTTTCCGTTTCTGCTTCTTTTGCTGCCTCTCTGCGGACTGCTGCATTTTCACCAGTTTTGAGGGCGAAGAACCGCTCGCGACGGGCCTCTAAAGGGAAGTATGTTGGAACTGAGGTTCGGCAACCATGAGTGGATGGCGTGCGGACCTGGTCCTCGTCGTCGCTGCTCTGGAGTTCGTCCTCTTCCATGCTCGCGCCGCCGTCGATGTACTCGCTCTCGCCATCGTCAGCACCCTCGCTTTGCTATTCCCGTGCGACGTCAGACACGCGGTAAATATATCGCCGGTCGAAAGGGGGCAAGTTACGTGCCTGCCTAGATACGATGTTGCTTGGAATCACGTCGCTCAACACGTCTTCGTCCATCTGTGCTGGGACGTCCTGGACGGCGGCGTGAGCACTGCGGCGACGGGCTGATTAGGACACGCACGTTCAAGACCATGTTGGTCAAAGAGGAAGCTGTTTGTGACAGTCCACCGTGACGAGCGCGAAGTATTGTCACGCCCTTCTAAGACTTACTACTAGCAATATTCCTATCGGTGCTATGCCGTCCATCCAACCATTGGCATGCTACAAGTCTGAGACTGTCTCGCAGAAGATCCGCGGGCCCTGTTAGCCTGGGCGGCCTTGTTTCCCCTTCTTCGGTCACCTGACCCAGTCGCATCCTCGGACGCCCGACCTGCAAGACCGGACGGACGTGACAGGATCCGTCAACAGTAACAAAACCGTACCGAGCATCTCTCGTCCGTCCCTTGTCCCTTACCCCATCACCTGCTGTCGTCGTTCCCCCCCAACGCTGCAATGTCAGTTCTGATCGCCTCAACGTTCGGCGCCCTCCTCCTCGGTGGCTTCTGTGCCGCAGCGTGAGCACCCACTCCCGTTCCGCTGACCCACACCTAACCCCACTCCAACTCTAGCCTATCGGGGATGGTCATCGTGCAGACCTTCCTCTATGTGAAGCTCTTCCCCAACGATTCCCCAAGGATCAAAGCCGTGGTGAGTTGCCTTTGATGATCCCGCTCTGCAACCCTTGACCTTCGTCGTTTCAGGTTGGAGCGGTGTGGTAAGTCCCTCGCACTTACTCTGTGTCCCACTGTCTAATCCCGCCCCATAGGATGCTCGACACGATACACAGCATATTGGTCTACGCATCAGTCTGGATATATTTAATCACGAATTACGGTAATCAATTGAAGATTGACTCGATCCCAATGTAAGTGTCTGGCCTTGATGTTCTACCTCATGACTCTCGAATGAACGACATTCAGCCCGCTAGCCGTATGTGCTTTCTAATCTCCCTTCTTTTTCTCATTAAATCTTTATATTGCAGTTTACAGTCGTAGTCACCGTAAGTACACCTTCCATTTCCCTGAAAACCCGTCTCATTGCTGTGATCCAGGCAGTCTTGACATTTATCGTTCACTGGTATCGTGTCTTCTCCACTTGCTTGGTCCACGCTCTTACCTCATTCGTCAGCTTTTTCATCCATCGCATCCACAGATGTGAGTTGTACACGGCCAACCCAAACAGATCACTTACACCTTTCTAGTGAGTCGACAGCAATGGGGATATACGGCACCAATTGTGAGTGCTCTCCCCACTTGAATGTGAATAGGAAACGGGCTGACCAGAAATCGGATCCCAGTTGGTGCTTGCGTTCTTTCGTTTATGTGAGTGCCCCCGACCCTTTCCATCGTGAATCCGACCGACCCAGATGTCTCAGGTTGCGCGTCAGGTGAGCATCCTGTGTTCACGCAGGGCCGCTAAATTCGATTATTCCCGACTCTCAGTTACAACCGCGGAAATGTAAGACACCTCCTTGTTTGGTAAACCATTGTCTTGAATCTGGCATCCCAGGATCCACATGAAGACCTTCTCGGCATTCAAGGCCAAATTCAGAGTAAGCCTCCGTGTAACGCACTTGCATCGAATAACTAACCTGAGGATCCCATGAACAGTGGGTTTTCACACTCGGCCTGGCGATGTCGTGCCTCGTCGACATCATGGTCACCGGGTTCTTGACTTATTCGCTGCAGACATTGCAAGCCGAGAAGAGAGCGTCGACGAGGCAAGCGCTTCATACCCTGAAATCTTTCGTGTCAACGCTGACTTGCCGCAGCTTGGATCGCGTCATTGGGGCAGTGGTGCTCTATACGTTCGAGACCAACCTGCTGACGAGGTGAGTTGGAGTCAGACTACGTCGTGTTCCTCTGCGTTAAAGATTGTCCAAGCGCTGCAACGATCGTGTCCATGATTTGTGTGCGTATCCATCTATCCATTCTTTTCAACCTTCTGAACTGTTGCCAAAGTGGCTCACGATGCCCGATAATCTTGTGTTCATGGGACTCCATTTCTTTATCAGTAAACGTACGTTCTCTGCATCTGCATCTCTTCTGCATTATCGCTGATGGTCCCACAGTGTATGCAAACTCGCTGCTTGCGACGTGGGCTTTGTGTTTACTTTTCCACCCCTTGCGTGTTGCTGATGGTCATCAGGCTGAACTCGCGCAAACAACTCCAGCACCAGCGGCAACGTGGTGCATCTGCTGATCTCCCAGCCGGGTTTCCCCTCTTTTCGAGCATACAGCGGAGAACGGGGGGAAAGCACTCGGTAAGTCTGGTCTACGTTTGTATGCAATCGAATCGAACTGTTTTTTATCTAGTTACACACGCCAGCCACCAAGGCACGTCGGACCCCTGATTTTGATTCGGTTCTGCTCACACCCTGTACTAGCTGGAGATCACCGTGGAGAAGACGGTCGAATTTGGAGACAAGGAACCCTCGCCGTCGAACAGTTCCCGGCTTGCGTCGACCGATGAACCGGCTGAATGATCCAGACGTCGTCTCTCTATTTCATCTCTGCATTTTCTTCGTCACGTCACTGGTTCGTATTCATTGTCGTGCACATGTCTGAGTAGGGTTGATGTGCACACGCCTTGTTACGATTTCGTGCCTCTCTGTCATCACATTTGTTCCAGATCTTAGGTTGATCGTTGTGTTCGTCGGCGTCTCTTGGTTGCAGTACGGAATGACCCGCACATGTTGCCCTCCCTTTTTTTTCAGATTGGCAGTACTCCCTCTATGTTTCGGAAGAATAATCATGGATTGTATGGTAATTACCAATTTGTCGTCAAACACGCGTCTGTCAAGCCAGTCATTGTGAAATGTCCTGCCAATCACTGTGTTCCTCGCGTTCGGTTCCTGGGCCTCATGCCCTTGGAATTCAACAAACACAAACAAACGTCTACCATGTCGACCACCCCAACGTACGTCTTCCAATCGTCCTCTGTCTCTGTCGAGCAAGGCGCCTATCGCATGCGTCCTCTGCGTCCTTCTCGTGCTGGCTCCGCCCTCCGCCCTTCCGCGGTACCCTCAACCCGATCCCAAGTCCACGTACCCTACCGCCGCACGCGCCGCCTGGCGATCCTCGTCGCCCTCTCGGCGTGCAGCGCGTTCGTCTGTTTTTCGTTCGCCTACTGGTTGTTCACGACGAGGTACGATCCTCTCTTCAAACCCGTGCGTCGCCCCTTCGCTCGCGCTAACACCTCACCCAAGCCGACGCGTCCCAGCACACCACCTCGGCCGCGCCTGATGTGCGCCTGGCCCCACCCGACCTCGACATCCCCGCCCGCCGTGCCTCGCTCCACGCGGACGCCACCCAGACCTACCTCGCCTACCTCCCCCACAGCGGGCTGCACAACCAGCGCATCGCGCTCGAGAACGCCCTCGTGCTCGCGCGGCTGCTCAACCGCACGCTGCTCGTCCCCCCTGCACGACTCGGCCCCAAGACAGTGCGCTACGTCCGCGCAGGCGCGCTCGCACGGCTGCTCGCGCTGGGCGACAAACGCCGCGGGCTGGCACACTGCGCGCATCTCCCGGCAGGGATCCCCCCGCCGGACGAGTGCGTCGACTATGGCGCGTACACACTCGTGCCGTGGGCGTGGCTGGTGGACATCCGCGCGCTCGCGGCGCGCCAGGCGCTCGTGCACGCGCCGGAGGAGGGCGGGACGGGGGCGTGGCTGGGCCTGGGCCCACATGAGACGCGCGTGGTCGGCGACGCGGGCCCGTACGAATGGCAATTTGTGGACACGGACGCGCCGGTGCGCGTGGGGTCCAAGTACGCGCGCGTGATGGCCTTGGATATGCTCCGTGCGGTGCCGGAGCGACTGATCCAGCTCGGGACGCTGTTTGGGTCGTCACGCCTGCGGCTGCGAACAGAGGCGCACAGACGGGTGAGGAGAGAGGTTAGGCGGGAGATGGTGTTTGCGAATGCGGCAGTAGATGTGGTGGTGGAAAGGATTGGAGAGGCGCTGGGGGGCACGTATGTCGCAGCGCACGTGCGTGTCGGAGACGGACGGTTTCAGCGGGGGGCGCGGGCGAATATGAGGGTGGTATGGTGGAAACTGGTGCACGACGTGGTGGGGTTGGCGACCGAGACGGTGCTCGAGCTCGAGAGCGCTCTTTTACCGAGGATGCGTAGGGTCATTGCGGCGGACGGCAACGATGGGGAAGACGAGACGGATGACACATTGGAGCCACCGGAGATGGTCCCGGATATGCCTAGCCTGCGGGTACCTCATCCACCACTCCCACCTCTTCCTGACGGCTTTTCCCCCAAGCTCGCCTGCCGTGGCCGATTACACACGACGCAGAATCTCCGTAGTCTCAATGTGCCTTTGTTTGTTGCGACCGATGCACCCGGGGGCCTCGACGATCCATTACTCGCACCCTTGATACATGCGTTCCCGTGTACGTTTGTTTTAAGCTCATTTAAAGCTGAAGTGGCACACCTCGAGGGGTTGCGGAACGGGTATGACGGGGTGCCTCTGTCGGGATACTTGACTCCGATCGTGGATGCGTTGGTGATGGGGAGGGCATGGGCGGTGGTGGGCACGGAGGGGAGCACGTTCAGTCGATATGTAGCAGACGTGTTGTGGAGGGTGTCGCATGGCTGGGAGATTGTAGAGAGGGGTTGAGTACTACCATCTCGCTTGTGCTGTCACCAGTTGCCTATTGCGACGACCATCTGTGTGGGATGGACCGCAGCTCGCCCTCCTCTTCCACCCCCACGGACCCGGGCAGCTCGACAGCATTCCACAGGTGGCTCAAAAAGGCGGCCATACTGACTGGCGTTGGAATCACGCCCAAGGAACGCCAACGCGGCTTCGAGGACGAGCAGCACGTCCGCTGTGAAAAATGGAAGACTGAATTGATGAACTACAGTCTGTCCTTCGCACCGTTTCCTCGTGTTCTCGCTCACACAGTGCCTTTGCGAATCGGCGTCCATGATCATTATGTTATGGCTCGATGCAACTCGTCCCCACCCCAGGTCCATCCGTGGTGTTTATGCTCAAGCATCTGCGTCTCTCCGGCTGTGCCGTACCGCCTGGGAACGTGATGTGCACCCCGTGCGATCTTACGCGTTCGGGAGGATTCCACCCGGCGGGTGCGATCGTGCTATGCCAAAACCATCCTACCAGCAAGCGACAGATGGAGGATACCCTGACGCACGAGCTCGTGCACATGTATGACCACTGCAAGTTCAACGTCGACTGGCACAACTTGCGACATCACGCGTGCAGCGAAGTGAGTGCCGCGCACGGCGTCTTTTTTTTGGAGTTAGGAGGCTCGTCGCTGACGCGCGCACACGAGATTCGCGCCAACAGTCTGAGTGGGGACTGCAGGTACATGCGCGAACTCGGCCGGGGCCACATGGCGTTCACCAAGCAGCACCAGGTGGGCTCTCCCATGCTTGGCTATATCCGTGCTGCTGACGCCTCCATTTGCGTCGACCCGTTGATCCTTGGCCTCGCAATTTTTGGATGCGTGCAGGCGTGTGTCCGTCGGAGGGCAGTCTTGTCTGTTCGCGCGAACCCACAGTGTCCGGACGAGGCGACGGCGGTGCGGGCGGTGAACGAGGTATGGGAGAGCTGTTTCAACGACACCCGGCCGTTTGACGAGGTGCGTTGCCGGGGCGTGTTGCGGCGCTGTCACGGCGAATGACGTTTTCCCACGCAGATATACTAGCCGTAATTGGTTTAACGTCGGCAAAGAGTGTGTCAACGTTGGGGTGCACATTGTCATCTAGTACAGGGGATGGAATACATACGACTCTGGCTCGTAATCGCGAGCGCGTCGGTGCGGTGGTAAACGGGGGAGAGCACTGGTGCACGTGAGTCTGGGAATAAACGGCGACACGCTGCCGGCATCGCGCCATCACGGCGGGAATTCAAGTTCGTTTTCAGACCAGCCCGTCCCCGAGAATAAAAAGCCAGCCGCTCTCTCATCCTCTTTCTCCCAACTCTCACAGTTCCCTCCACGTCCCTCTCCTCCTCACGACTTACCATGCTCGCAAAGCTTAGGTATGCTCCTCCTACTTCGACTACCGCCCGTGCTCACCCCCGCTGTCTAGCACGCTCGCGCTCGCGCTCCCCCTTGTGTCAGCTTTGACCATCCTGCCCCTGCAGGGTGCGACGAGCGCGGGGACGGTGACGATTCAGTGGACGGCAACCACCACGGATCCGGCCACCTTTTCCATCGAGCTTGTCAACACGTTCTTCCACAACACGTTTGCCATCGCGAACAATGTGGAGACCTCGCTCGGTCAACTCACCGTTCAGCTTCCCGAACTCCAGGCCGAGTATGTGACACATTTTGATCTCGCTTGGCGGCTGACCGATGTTTCCGGGGATAAATAGTGACAATTACAGCATTGAAGCCATTTCGACCAGGTGCGGGTTTTCCTAACAAGCCTCGAGAAGTGGTGTTGATCCATGCTGTCCCCTTAGCAACATCAACGATGTGCTGTCCCAGAGCACCACGTTCTCCATTACGCTCCCCAGCACCACTACGAGCAGCGCAGCTTCGACGACCTCGAGCGCGACCGGATCGAGGTGGGTTCTTCTCGGGTTCCGCACGAATATATCACTGACGGTTATTTTAGCACGTCGAGCACTGCTTCTACCCCTTCGGCTTCTTTCACCAGCCCCATTTCGTCTGCTGTGTCGTCGGCTCCCGCTTCCAGTTCTTCGACGGCTTCTGCTACTCCTTCGTCCCTCTCGGGTGGCGCTGCCTCCATGAAGTTGGTTGGCGTCGCACCTGCCGCTGCCCTCGTTCTCTCGGCCATTGCGGGTGCTGCCATGGTCTTTTAAACACCTTGTGTGCAAAAACCTCCTGTCTAGGCAAACGTTCTTTTCTTGGACTGGACTGTGCTTGTGCTTCAGACATCGTATACCATCTTTTTACTAGGTTCCCGAGCGTTGGTTGAGTAGTTTTTTCGGAGTGACGATTTTTTTTTCCACTTGACAATTTACCTATACTCGCATGTAGTCGGTGACCGGACGTTGTTGCGCATGGACGATTGGACTAGCGTGTCATTTCCGCTCAATTTCATGGCGTGGATCCTGAAGCGATAGTAATGGTTAAAAGGGCTATCATCGGGCATGTTCCTGACGACAATTGTTCTTTTGTCGCGTTCACTCTAACCCCGCCGTTGCTTGTAATATTGGTTGAGCATGGTTACGTCGTAACGCCTTCGATGTGATGCGTTCCATATTCACCGGAGAAGAACAGGGAATACCGTCATTTTAACAGGGGCACCGCGAGGAATAATAATGAACTTCAAGTTGGGACGAGTTAGCAACATGGGACAGGCATGTGTGTACAAGCCGCATGTATGCCAACACGGAATCTCGAATGTGAACCACTGCAAGCGAATGTGCACCAATGATCCCATCCTAGGTTCACACAGGGCAAGTGTGGCCGCGCCGAGTTCAGCAGGGGGAACAGGTAAAAGGAAATGCGTAGTTGCAGTGCATGTAGGAAGTGGGAGGGCGGAAGTTGCTGTCGACTCGGGGTTGATAACGCGCTCGACTCGGATGGACCGAAAGAGGACTTTCTGACACCCGCGAAACGCGTGTGCCATCGTGAACCCAATGCGTGTGTGGGCACACATGGCGAGCGACTGATATGACAAGCGGCCCAAGGTTTCCATTTCGAATCACAGTGGGGGTACGTGATGTATGCCTGACCGATCCGTTTCAGTGTGACCGGGTCCAAGGAGACGGCGATGACGCGAGTCAACATCTGCATCAACGGATATACAATCTCTCCCTTGGGCCAAGGGGCGTGCAAACCTGCATGTTGCATGGTAGCTTCGGAGTCCGTGATGTATGGCCGGCGACTCTGCCAGAAGCATTGCAAACCAGCGGGACACGAGGACGACACGCTACACCACTCACAAGCGGCTTGTCCGCGGGCACGGGACCATGCGCTCCACCGCCGCGCATCTCCCCGTCGGCGTGCAGCCGCGCCAGAGCGACAGCCGGAACGCTTGACGAGGTCAAGGTCCGTGTTATTCACGCCGACAGACGCGCGGACGAACGGGCCGCACCTGTCGGGAGTGCCCCCGCCGTCGAAGTCGGATGCGTTCTGTGAACGACATGCGGGAACGCGAGCGCGCCCTCCTTGGTGGTATTGACGAGTGCGTTGGCGTCCAGTCGGCTATGGTCGCCGCTCTGACCGACTTGACCATGCTAGGCCGACATGACCAGCTCACCCACTGGCATGAGACTGTCGCGTCCGTTCTCAAGCGTCTTGTTAGTACGTAACCGCGGTGATACATACTCACAACGACTTCCCTGGAAGCACCCACAAACACCGAAAAGGGGAGGGCCGAGGATATGCTGTCAGACGACAACAAAAGATCTATCTCACGTCAGTCGCGGGGACGCGGACTGAGGGAAGAGAACGCAAAGGGGAGATGTCAAGAACCATAGGTGTCACGTGTGAGAGCAAATGCTGTGCGGTGGGGGGACGGGATCGGGATCGAGCTCAGTGAATAAGCTGGAAGAAAGGAGCCCCAGGGAGGGTAGAAGTGATCTGACTTGCATAGACTCAATCCAATGTCCCGATGTCAGCCCCTGGCTCGCTCAAATTTGATTCTTCCCTTCGAGGGAGATAGCGTCGTGGTTCTTGAGGCCAGGAAGATGTCGGACCTGTGTCGATTGGAGTAGTGCGAGAAAGAAGGTGAGGTCAATGCAAGCGACTTCGAGACGTTGAGCGCACGGGGCTTGGTTGCGCTTATCTCGTACTTATTTGTGACAAAGAAAATGTAAAAAGGTCAAATAGTGGATGTTTCATTTTGCGGATGATTGATGGATGGATCTCCTCCCGGACCAGAGCACGGGCTCTGCAGCAGTTCAATGGATCAGCGATATGGTTGGGATTGATGACGGGGAATGGCGCGTGTCCCACTATTAGAAGGGCGAAGAAGAGGTGGTGACCATAACGGCAAGCCTTTCCGTTATTTTCGTGATCTATCAAGCCTCGATGGGGCCAATTTTTCACCCCGCGTTTCAGGCTGCCAAAATGACAACAGGTGCAGCAAGTCGAGATGGTGTGTTCAAATAGTCCTAGTGGAGTGGATGCCTGGGGGTTACTCGATTCAACAATAATGTTGCGTTCTCATCCAAGAAGCGCCATACCAAAAGTTATCGCTCGCACCCGAGAGTCCGAAAAACGAGTCCTGTAACGGAGAGTAAGTATGATGTATAGATGTGTACATATTTTACGCTTATCAACAGTTGCCCTCGGCTATATAAAACATGAATATCGGCATTGAAGGATGTGCAATACGGCAAACACGTCTAGATGTCCGAGGGGCGAGCGATACAGGAAGGAGGCTGGAATATGATTGACCCAAAAAGGCATGCGTAGCGCAAACCTCACGCCTCTGTTGGGGCGTGCTCCGTACCCTTGCTGGCCGCCCACGTCTCCGGTCCCTAGGTCGCTGGCACATCAACGACAAACGACACCGTGCGCGACGACCAGACACCCACCTTGCGGTTGTTGACTCGCCGGTACTTCACGCGTCTTGCAAACCACTCAGCCGCGGTCTGGCCCGTATCAAAGTTACGCTCGGGATGCTTTCGCACGGCGTCCGCAATCAAAGAGCTCTCGTCGACGAGCGCACGGAGGACCTTGGAATCGCCTGGGCGAGTGAAAAACACGAGCGACCAACGCTCGTATTCCGCTTGACTGCCTGGGGGAGGAACGACACGGTGGATGTTGGACTGGAAGATACCGCCGCTAAAGACTGAGAGCGCATCGCCCACATTGCAGATAGCGTGACCAGGAAGAGGCTGAGAATGCATCGAGTGAGCACTCGCATTTCAAAACTGAGCTCGAAAACGGAACCTTGATGTAGAACCATCCGGTGTGACCAGGCGGCATGACTTGCAAGCCTCCAAGTCTGTTGTGCAGAAATGACTTTGGAGGGTTAGAAGATCAAGGATGGCGAGTTATTCTGCTTACCAAGGATCCAAAGTCCGTGTGAGCTCCCAATGTCACATTGTCTTCGTGTGTTTGCTCGGGCATGGGTGGTACTTTGATGATGCGAGCTTCGCTGCCGCTCAGCTCGTCGGAGTGCAACTCCTTCAGAGTGCCGTTCGGTAAACCCAATTTCTTGTTGAAGATGTCGAGGATCGTGTCGTTGATGTGGAGGGCCTTGCGGATAAACGGGGCCACAGCCGTCGGCATCGCTACAGCCGTTGGCACTGGGTAAGTTCTGTGAACGACACTGGGGAACGCGAGTGCGTCGTCCTTTGCGATATTTATGAATTCGTTGGCGTCCAGTCGGCTGTCGAAAACGTTTTCATCATTCCAATGGTCCTGCGCGCTCGATATGACTGACTCACCCAGTGGCATCCACCGCATTCCCCCCGAGCTTCTTGTATCTGATGTCGTCAGCGCTTATGAGACACCGAGCTAACTCAGTGATACACACCCAAACGACTGCCCCTCATCCCCTTGCTCAAACTTCATCTTCTCTTCGAGAGGAAGCGCCATGGTCTCGGCGCCAACATCATACATGCCATTTACTTCTTGATCTGCACCGTGGTTCTTGAGGCTAGGAAAATGTCAGTTTCCATTTCGACTAATGGTGCCAGCAAGATCGCGCGTTTAGCAGGATCACTCACTACCAGAATCCGATGGATGTTGCAGCATCCCAAAGACGTTCAATCTCCGTCGCATCGCCAGCTTCCAGGAGCCCAAAGTCGATGATCAGCAACGGATGGGTAGGGACATTTCCAGGAAAGGGCGGTAAGGCCGTTTCAAGCATCGTCAAGAATAACTCTTGCATAATCTCAGTGGAAAAGGTGGTATCCTGATCTTGACGCAACTCACCAGATGCGGTACTGTGAATGAGCGCGGAGGTTGAGAGTCATCAATTGTTAGTGTTATATATGAGTTATTTCCGTGCAAATCCACAATCTGGAGCGAGCTCACATGGTGAGCCATTAATGATAGCTGCAATGAGATTGCATACATGGGAGTTCACCATGTGTGGCTGTATTGAAACATCCCGTGGCCGGGCCATAATATTTAGTCCGTTCAATCGCCGCCCTCAATTTGACTTAGGCCATCTGTAAACGAGATGATATAAAAAGCATGTTTGGGCACGACACGAGCGTACTCCAAGTCTTGGTAACTTCGGATCCGAGTCAGTGGAGAGGTATTACAGGGACGTCACTGACTTGGATGCGATGCACAGAGAGGGTGCGACTCGGGCTGTTGCTCATCTGCGAGTGATAACTGGCTCGAGAGATCGGTTGCCCCGGGTGCATTACGTGAGTGCACCCAGCTAATCCAGGCAGACGAAAAGGCGTGAGTCCCCAAAATTCGCCAAAAACGCAGCTGGGTGTGCACTCTGGGGTCCTTGTCACGTATGATTTTTTCACTGGCAGCTTCACTTTTCCGGATCGTTTTGTAATCAGCGGCGTACGCGAAATTTTTTTTTCTAACCATCATGGCGGGCGCCACCCATTTAGCTGGCCCACAACATTTCTCTCAGTGGTTGTATGTTCGCCTGCGTGCCCTCAAATACCAGTTGCTGATGTGTTTGTTTTCCTTTTTATGGGAGTAGACTGACCTCGAGAATTAGATGCTTGTTACTACTATCCTTGGTGGATCTGGCCTTCGTCAACTCCTTGAGCTGCTCTTGAATCCCCACGAGCTCAGCTTCTGTCACTTCAAGGCGCTGCGTAAGTCAGCCATTTGTCGCTTGGCCATGTACATGCATATTATTATGCTTTTGTTACAATGTTGTTAACGTGCTTTATCTCGGCCGGGACTAGCGTCATTTCTGCTATGACGACGTGCGTAATAATTAATTGTGACGAGTTGGCAACGCTTGTTGATAATATGATATTGCACGCTTCCTGAATCCTGAACGTGAACAGGTGGCGTCGTCAGCCATACATCCTGGGCTAAAGAACATACGCCAATGATCCCCGTCGCGGGCCCCACACGGAAGCGGTGCGGGCGCATCAAGTCGGCTGGAAGCATCAAGTACTAGAAGGGAGAGAGTGCCATTCTGAGATATACGCAAAAGATGCGACATCACGGACGCAGTGTATGACATGATGGGGCGGAAGACCGTTGTCGCGAATGGACCGAAATAGGACCGTGTCCCGATGGTCTCCACGGATGCGACCCCGTGCGGTCTATCCGAGCTGCGAATGCGTGGGTCGCACACGACCCACTGATAGGCACTGGCCAGAGACTATCGATTATGGGGGTATGCACGTACTGTGACCCCTCTGAAAGCGGGAGTCACCTGACCTCGGATCCGTTTCTCTTGTCCACGTCGGGCGCAGTGTGTCATGGCACACGTGGCTGTGCGTTCAAAGTGGTCCGGGTGGCCTCCTGCACGGTGCTGTGTCGCGGTCAACAGCAATTGACCGCATCTCGTCCGACGAACGCCACGCTAAGTATTATTACATACTCCTGCGTTGGAACACTTCCCTCAAGTTCCGGTCGTGGACGCGAGATTCGTTCATTCATACACGACATAGGCTCATGAGGAACAAAGGGACCTACAGGGAAAAGATCATAACGCAATCGACTCAAAGATTGGGTAGTATCGTCACGTCTCTGTGGGCGCATGCTCTGTATCTACATTGGTCGCTCACGTATCAGGACTCCAAGTCATCGGTACGTCAACCACAAACTGCGCCGTGTGCAATGAGCAGACGCTTACCTTGTGGTTATCGATTCATCGGTACTTGATTCGTCTCGTGAACCACTTGACGGCGGTTTGTTCCGTATTAAAGTCGCGTTCGAGATGCTTTCGCATGGCATCTCCAATCGGCGCGGCTCTCATTTATGGGCACATGGAGGACCTGAGCGTTGTTTGGGCGCGTGAAGAACACGAGCGATCAACGCTCGTCGCCGGCCTGCACGCCTGGATGGACATATAAGAGCCGGGCGATATTGTGATCAAACTGAATGAAGGTGAACACTTTGTTTTCTCCAGCAAGGTGAACTGTTGACAAATTTGTCTATATATGCCCGAACTAGTGTCTTGCTGGTTCTGGAACAAAGCGGCTGGCTCTTCACCCATACCGGGTCTGGGTAGAGTCCTCCATCATTTTATGTCAGCAATGTTCTTGGCTCACTGGCTCAGGACTATGGTTATTTGCGCAAACCAATGTGCTGGAGTCCGCTTTTTAATGGTTATGACTCCACCCCGGTATATATTATACTGTCCAACTTTACGAAGACGGCGACTTCTGTCGTTTTCCACCTTCCTTTACTTCACTGCTTCCCCAGCTATTTACCATCGTAGCCTGCAAAAATGCCTTTCCTTCCTTGGTTCAGAATAACGATTTTCAGTGAGTCGAGATATAGTGTTCGTACAAAAGAATCTAGGCGTCTAAACAATGTGCCAGTTCTCATCACGCTTTTCTCGCTCGCGGTGTTGGGCCTGTGTGCCTACGCTGAATCCCAACTGTCGGAGGGGTCGTCGTACTCGACACCGATCTTTATGCCGCTCGGGCTCGCCGCAGCAAGTGTGACGATCATATCCCTTCCGCTGTTGTGAGTGAAAGCCCCTACTCTCGTCTTCGGTCCTCTTCATTCCACAAAACAGTTTGGCGTTGGGTAATCTTCAAAATCGTATCTTCACGTCTACGATCCTATTCGAAATTATCTGGTTCTGTGTGTCATAATCCGTTATGCGTCCTTTCGGTTTTTTTGATGCGATTCAAGTCGTATTGTGGCTCCTGTGGGCAGGCACTGCAGGTGCTTCTGTCGCTGTAAACGAATACCAGAACGGATACCAGAGCGAAGATTGTATTGATACTTACTGTGAGTCACTGAGCGTCATCATGCAAACTGCGGAAGCGAGCTCATCGTTCAACTAGATGGTGATTTCCAGAACTGTGGCGGCCCGACTGGAGGTCCCCTCTGGATCGTGGTGGAAGCGTTTGCCTTTTTAAACTTTTTCTGTGGTAAGGGTTCTCACCGCCTTTAGCGTCGACGTGCATACGATGTTCCCTAGCGTTCATCTACTATGATGCCATCTTCTTGTATGCCATCATCAACGCCATCCGTGGCAGAGGGGTCTGGACCGCGTCGCTCAA
>JBBPKK010000341.1:0-29862 GCA_038089215.1 Tylopilus vinaceipallidus
ATAATTGGTGGTCCCGGACAGTTTGAGCAGACGACTCACTCGGTCCTGCACGCTCAAACACCTGCGTCGCAGCGTATCCTTGCTGGTGGAACGACTGGAAGAGCGAGTCAGGACGCCACTCGTCCAGCGGGGGGCAACACGGGGCACTCACTTGATGGTCGCTGCAGCAAGCAGCCGTGTACCCGACGGTCAACTCGGGGCTGTATATTGCCGCTATCTTGGTGACCAGCTCGGCGACCTCGGGCGTACCGATGCTGCGCGTCCCAGCGTCAGCCACACTGCACGAAGGCGAACGGACAGGCAAGAGACGACGCACAACTGGGGCAGGCCAAGCTGGGGTGGCTCGGACGGCGCGTGGTACGCGAGCATGTCCGCTTGAATCATCAGCGTCACGTTCGCGTCCTGTGCGCGCAGTTCGCCTGCATGGCGTGCATATTGGAGTGTCAGCGGCCAAGGAAGGGACGCGAGCACGTACGCGCATACGCTTTCGAGCCAAGTAGTCCCTGCTCCTCCCCGGCGAACGCGACGAGCTCGACGTTGGCGTGGAACGTGAGGCTGAGCTCCTTGATGCGGTGGGCGATGGCGAGCAACGAGATGGTGCCGGACCCGTCGTCGTTGCCGCCCGGTGCCTGCAACGAATCTCTCGTCACTGGGTGAACATGGTTTGTAAAGCGCAAACACGCACGCGAGGGGAGCCAAACGAGCCACGCGAGTCGTAGTGGCCCGAGATCAAGACAGTCGAATGCGGGTCCCTGGTGCCAGCGTATCTACTGTATGCACGTTCACGCCCCGACCGAGGTATGCGAATCGAGGATGGGCTCACCAGACGACGTTGGGCGCAAAGCCCGGCAGGAACGACTTCAGCTCGCACACGGCGCCGGTGCGCTCGAACTGGTCCTGGAGCCACGCCGCGGCGACGCGCGCCCCGTCGGAAAAGGAGTGGCGGGACTCGATCCCGGACACGCCATCCTCGTTGGTGAGGTAGCGGATGCGCTGGCGCATGACGTCGACGGAGATGCCGTCGACGATACGGGCGAGGACGGGGTCGAAGTGCACGGACGCGAGGAGCTTGCGGACGTGGTCGACGGCATGTTCTGGAACGGTGCGGTAGGGGACCGGGGTGGACGGGATTGGGGAGGCCTTCCAGTAACGCGGGAGGAACGCCGAGAGTGTGTGGGCGGCGGCATCGTCCGGGACGGCGACGAGGGCGGCTCCGAGGTCGGGGTCATGGTAGCGCAGGGAGAGGACGGGAGGAGCGAGCAGCACGGTCTGGTACTCGCCCGCCTGGGGCAGCACGGCGTCGTCGGTGCGGAGCCACTGGAAGAAATCCTCGACCTCGGCGGTGTATGCGGACGTCCTGAGGGCGGGGTCGACGGCAGATTCTTGGATCCAGACGAGCTGCGCGTCGCCGGCTGGCAACGGAACGCTGACCACGGCCGGGCCATCCATCACACAGGCGGGGTCGGCGGGCCTGAAGACGGCCCGCTCGCCGTAAATGCCATAGAAGCTGTCCGCAAGACACGGCGGGGCAGCGTCGACGTAGGGCGCGGCGAAGAGAACGGCAGAGGAGGCCATAACAGGCGACACGAGCATAGCCAGACGCTATTTGTACCACGACGACTAAATTTACTTCTTTCCCATCATCTCTTCGGGACCCCCCTCGAAAGCAGAAACTCGGACACGGCCTTTAGCTGCTTGCCCGACGCTTTTCCGTGGATCGGCGACACCCACGTCATTGATGGGGACAGCTCACCAAAGACCCACCAGACGTGGCGCCAGCACAGCCGTCTGAGCTCGTCCGTTATCTCCTCCCCTCGATGAAAAACGGTTCGAAACCCGCCACCAGCGTACTCGCCTTTCTGCCCTGTCGGGCCTTGATCTTTCAACTGCCCCTTGTTATCGACATCAATCACGTCAGTGCCACTTGTCAAGTCCCACCTGCCCGACCCACTTGAGAACTGGTCCTTCCCCTCGGCTTGCACCTCGTGCCAGCTCTGCATCTTTTCCGAAAGCCTCCGTACGACCTCGTCACGCTTCAAGAACTCGAGGCGCGCGGGCGCCTCGCCCTTGGTATATACGGTTGAGAGCAACACTTCGTCCGCCCCCACATTCACATATGACTTTGCTCCTATTCCCGTCTTGAAGATAGTCAAATACGGCGACCTCACTGCTGTTGCAGTTTGTAAAGAACTAAAGGTCCAATTGCCCAGAGATGCAAAGGCGCTTGGGGATGCAAAAGAAATCACATACAAAGAAGGATTCTATGGTGGTACCGTGATTATCGGTGATTTCAAAGGATAATCGGTCCAAGATGCCAAACTAAAGGTTCGTGCACAGCTGATCAAACAAGGATTGGCGGTACCCTACGCAGAGCCTGAGAACCTGGTCGTATCACGTAGTGTGGATGAATGTGTCGTTGTGTTGATGGATCAGTGGTATATGAATTGTGGTGAACCAACTTGGAGAGCACGGGCCGAAAAGTATGCTGTTCTTTCGAGCCTGCGTTCGTCACGCTGACCATCCGTTTCCTCCAGACTCCTGGAAAAGATGAACACCTGGACTGTAGAGACACATAATTTGTTCGAGTCAACCTTGGTCTGGTTGAACCAATGGGCTTGCGCACCCACATACAGCTTGTGATCGAAGATGCCCTGTGATCCTCAGTTCATAGTGGAAAGTCTAAGCGATTCGACGATTTACCCTGCCTACAACAGCGTCGCTCATCTACCTCAGCCTCGCATTGCGTTGTTTGTCTGATCCGTGCTCACCCGATAGATTGAAGTAGGCGGTGATATCACCGATCACACTGTTGGTCCCTTGGGTGTAGCGGCTGAACAAATGGCCGATGATGTTTGGGAATATGTCTTTTGCAATGGTCCTTGGCCCAATCCGGAGCCCCTTCCAAAAGAGAAAGCCCGGGCCGACATGATGAAGCACGAATTCAATTACTTTTACACCTTTGATATGTGTTCGCCCGGCAAGGACCTAGTGCGAAACCACTTGTCGTTCCTGTTGTATAATCGCGTCGCCATCTTCCCGGAAGATAAGTGGTCTGTGAGCATTCGCATGAACGGCCACTTGATGCTCAATGGACAGAAAATGTTGAAGAGCAAGGGAAACTCTTTAACCCTTCGAGATGGAGTGAGGTCCGTACACGGCTCTTTGCAAGCTCTGCAGTCGGCCAACGAGCCTATTCAGGACATGTTGAAAGACGAATCCAAGTTGAGGGTTGGTCCCGACAACTACCGCGACCGCGTTTTTAAGGAAGAAACTATCGATCACATCAACACCACCCAGCAACATTACGACACGTGCGTCTACGTTTCTCTGTTCGTATCTCTGTAACTTTATTGTTCCCTTTAGCACTTCCTTCAAGGATGCGTTGAAGTAGGGCTTTTACGAGTTCCAAAACGTCCGTGATTGGTATCGTAAGGTTACCGCCAACATTGGTATCCACGTCGACCTGGCCAAATACTGGGTCCGCGCTTCTGCCTTGCTCATGACACCCTTTGCCCCGCACTCTGCCGAGCATATTTGGCTCGAGTTCCTGAACGAACCCAAATCGATCCAGGTCGCACAGCCGACCGCACTCTGACCGAAGCTGGTGCATACATGCGGAGCACACTCAAGATGATCCGGATGCCGAGACGACTCTGTTGAAGAAGCTACAAAAGGGCAAGAAGGGCAACCTGGACGGTCCGTCGTTCGACCCTAAGCCACCTAAGAGCGTCCGGGTGTACGTGGCGACGCGGTTTCCCGAGTGGCAGGTGACGTGTGTGCAGGCGGTGAGGGCGGCGTACGTCGTGGCCGAGAACAGGGTCGACGATGCGCAGGTGGAGGCGATCTTGACAGAGAGGGGGATGATCAAGGATCAGCGCGCGATGCCGTTCATGCAAGCATTCAAGGTAACCTGATCGACGTACCTGCGTTTCGACTGAGTCTGACGCGAGGATGCACACAGAAACACATGCAGGACTTTGGCGTCACGGTGACTTTTAATCGGAGTCTGTCTTTTTTTTTGAGTCGCAGGTGTTGGGGGAGTTCCGCAAACAATTATGTGACTCGTATGCTCTCCCTCGCCTTTAGCAATAATGATTTTATTGCAGTCGTCATCCTTACTGTTGTCGGATATGATTACGGTAGGTTACGTGTTCTGTTCATTCCTTTGTAATGCACTGAGCTCTCGACTTCTAGTCCTTGCATTCTCAAAGGAGGTAAGAAAACACCACAAATGTGTTTGTTATGCACATGAGTTTTCCTCACTGAATCTAGCTCACTCATGCATCCGCAGAGCAAACCTAGGACTGGGTGTCAACAGTGTTTATTCCCGTATGGATTGATTTCTTTATCCGTCATCACAACTTGCAGCGAGCTCAGCACTGTTATGTCCACAGACTGTTTGCCTGCTCAATATCCTGATGAATGTTGTCTAAGATTAATTGTGAGCGACATGGACAACTTTTTTTGTGCATTATAATCGGGAACGCTGTCAAGGTGACATTACTGAGATCATCAATATCCTTATTTATCCACTTTCTTGGTGCAGATGACTGTGAGTCATTCTGTACCTCACGTTCAGTAAAAACTCAATGATAACTGCAGTTTTAATGATTTTTTGCGTATGGGCAGTGTATAACCAACCAAAGCCAATCCTTGGCTGCCTACTTGCTCTGTTCCTTGGGGGTGGTTTTCACTTTTCTTGATGTTGTCCTAGGGAGCGATTTGAAGCTCATGCAGGGTATGCGGACATACGCTTGATAAACCCTTGTAGGACTGGTCAGTCATCATACCTGTTCATTTTGCAGTGGCCGCCGTTAAGATACTGAGCAATTCGCACAACATATCAATTACTGGATTTTCGCCCATGTGGGTCGAAATGGCCACCAGTTTGCAAGTTACGCACGGTGAAGTATTGTGTATACTCGTGATTGTCCTGTCCATGAAGCAGTCGCCTCATAATTATCGCACAACAAAGGAACGGCAGCTCAATCGGTACGTCAACTTGTTTGTCAAGTAGGGCATCCTCTACCGTTTTGGTGGGTGAGACCTTCTCTCTGGTATCTTCCGCTTCCTCTCGAGCAAGTGAACCAATTAGACTAACATTTCGCAACGGTGTCTTGTACTTACCCTGGGACAACTTCTTGCAGGACCCTGGCAAGCCATGCTGTTGTTCATCCCGAACTTTGTGTCCATGTTCATTCTTACCCCTCGACTCATCCCGAGCATACAGGCATTGTACTCGAGCAACGTTCAGGGTGGACAAGGAACCGGGATTGACAATGGGTTTGGGTCGTTGTCACTCCTGGAACGGCTATTGTGTTTGCAGATGTTGAGTGGAACAAGGAGCTGGCTCAACCAGTTGAGGTCAGTAAGTGTGAGCTGATCCAGTGCTTTTTACTCTGGTGGCTGCAAACAATGTGGTTGACATGGTCTACTATTCAAGTTTCGGCCACCAGTTGTCAAAGATATTGATGTGGATACACATGACCTAGCAAATATTTCTGTGAGCATTACTTCTTCACTCATTCCCATCTTCAACATGACCGCTCTGAGATCATGATGTGGGGGATCACAATAGGATAAGGTGAATGCAGTAATTGTAACAATTTCTTTTATTTTCCCCCTCCACACCTGTACTACGATCCAAGCTCCCAAGCAAATTGGGCTAATGTAACCCTCCATCTCAGCGTCTTAATGTGTAGCTTCCTCTTTGTATTTGCTACCTTGGGGGAGCTTCCAACAATGGGACGGCAGGCAACACTGTCGAGGATCATGGAATATGCTCCTATGTATGTTCACACTGACTCCTCGACTCATTCTGAGAATCCGGGCATCGCACTTGCGTGACATCCAGGGTAGATGTGGGACTGGCATTGACACTGGGTTTGGCATGTTGTCGTTTCCCGTGCGGCACCGCGTCCACAGAATAACGTTGGCTTTTGCAGGTGTGGTTGGCCTGAGCGAGGAGTTGGAGGACCTCAGGGAAATATGAAGGGAGGTTAGAATAAGGACCTTAGCCTGTGTAAAATAACCTTTTACTGCTGATGTTTTGGCCCCGAACAGTAACTTTACCCACCGCCCCGGCCCCCAGGATCAGAGAGGGCTGTTGGCAATCAAGCCGGCATAAGCACGTGCGTGGCAGCTAGTTTCAGCTTAGAGCATATCTATATAGCATCAACGAGCGATTTATTAGGGTAGTACTTACAGCTAGGGTCTACTGTCCGAAATCTCTTCTAATACCTGCCTGCACTGACTCACTGAGTCTTATGTAATCTACACTGCCAGCGTTGACTCGGAGTCATCCTGAGGAGTCATCTGCAAGTCTCGCCGACCCCTAATTAGAAACACCCAAGCGTGACAGACCTGAGGACCTGGAACCGTCAATAGGCCACATATGGAAGACACTGTTAACGCCAGAGAAGCCCTCGAAGCAGAGCTTTCAAACCTGCTCCTAGAGTTATGTGACCACCCCTTCAATATCAACCTCCATGCCCGGCATATCAGTCTCCTCTGTTCTCTCGGCATGGATGAGCGGGCCACTTATGCTCGAGAGTTTGCTACCGATTGCTTTGCGGTTGGAGATGAGGTGTGGCTACCACTCCTCGATGAAAGAATCTCTACTTCAGACCTAGAGGATCCAGAAGATGCATGCATAGTGCAGGAAATGTTTGAACAAGCAGAGAATGACTACCTATGTGCGTGAGGGTTTCCTACTACCTCATTGCATACTGATCAGTTGTTGCAGCTATTCCAATCCTGCACAAACACCTCAAGTTCCTAATTGACTGTCATAAATATTTCTCAATATGTTCAGCACCATGCAAGGAGTTAGGGGCTCATTTCTCCACTCAATGGACTCGTAAAGCCATCTCGGAGGTGGTATCTAAGGGTGCTGGAGATCTTGTCAAGGTAGTGTCCTTCATGATACTATGTAGGATAATCTAACATTTTCTGGAAGAGTCAGTGCCTCTGGGATTTGCAAATAGACTGGGAGCTCAAGATGATTGAGGTAGTGTCTTTTGATGAAAGGTACATGGCATTCACATTCACCATGTGTATTCTATTATGGTACTCATCACAGAATATAGGCTGAAACTCACCCAACATATTGACAAGCTTTACCTTTCACGCCTTCAGCAACCACATGCAGGTCAGGCCACATGTGCTTATTTATATTCTTTCACTCTGACTAATTGTCATGCTCAAAGGTCATAAGGATACTTATCAGTCATATACCTCATTTGTTGCCAAGCACAAACCAGCTGCAGAGCATGACTCTCTACTTGTCTCTGCTTTGAAATTAGATTCCTATGCTACCAAAGTATATGAACGATGGGAGCATTCAGAACTCACACTACTGACTGCTGTGAGTACATTCTCATTGTGTCAATCTTCTGCTTAACATTGTGTATTAAGACTTCTCTCCATGCATATATGGAGTATCTTGCTGAAGAGCAAATGTGTGGCTCCCCAGACAGCTTAATTACTAGAGGATTGTATGAGAGGTCGATTGCTAAGGCTGCAGAACATCGTTTTGTAGGAGAAAGAGATGCAGAGCAAATAATGCATACACTTTGGCTAGGATACATTGACTTCCTGGTGAGTGGTTTACCTATTTCATGCTTTCCTTCTATGAATATCTTATTGTTTCAATCAGCGAGAGCAGGGAACAGATGATGCTCACCTGGGGCATACAATTAAGCGTGCCACAAGAAGTGTGCCTAGTTCAGGCAATATATGGGCAGAGTATATTCGTTACTTGGCATGTCATGATGCAGCTCATCATTCAATTCACCACTAATGGTGGTTTTGCAGGAATGGTGCACTAAAACCAACCCAGATGAGCCAATTGAATTAGTATTAGGTATGTGTTTTATGCACAAACCTAGCAATTCTAAGCATCTGCTTAGGTGCCTACTATCGTGCACTTAATACTAAGCTGTTCACCAAGAGACATCAAAGTGAGCCTGATGTGGAACCTGAGCAAATAGTGGCATTGGTCCTTGCCTATGCTGGTGCTGAAAAACGGGCTATTGGAGCAGAGAAGAACAACATATCTGAGCACAGCTTTGATAAGTTAATTGAGGATGTACAGGAAGGCATTGTAATGGTGAGGCAAGGTAAGTCATGGGGAGTGGTTCAAACAGCCTGGACAGGTATTTTGATATGATTTGTCTCTAGCTTCACAAACTGGAGATCCACAATTCAGGCTGGAGAAATTCCTCTCTGAGCTAGTATGATCCATGCTTCATTCCTTTCAGGTAGTTACTAATAGCAGTCATGATATAGTATTTAACCTTGCCAAACCAAGTGGATGCAGCTGTTGATATATGGGCATCAGCTGCAGCACATTATGAGTCCAGTTGTGCAGTATGGGTGGCCTACACTGACATCCTGATGTATGTATTCTCCACATTTGTAGTAGCTCACTACTGATACATCTTTATGACTTTCCAGTTGTACAGGACGATATAATGATGCACAAACCATCTTCCAAAACACTAGTATGAAAAACCTTCAGTGTCTTGAAGCACTCTGGAATGCCTGGCTAAGCTTTGAACATGCACATGGCACTCTAGCTTCACTTGAGGAAGCACTTGCATGTATCAGAAAGTATACAAGAACACAGGATCAAGCAAAATGGAAGATGGTCTGTAAATGATTTCTTTGCTGCATTTTTATTTCTGTTTGCTCAATACACTGGCACTATGGGATGGCAGGCATCTGTCACAGATAGTGTATCCCAGCAGGTTACTTCAGACAATAGAATGAAAACCAGTCTGACAAGTTCTGAAGGGAAATGCAAAGCATGTGAGGATCAAGAAGCTGATATTAGCTGCAATAAGAAAGTGCACACAGGTATGATTCTAATTTGATATCATGATTCAGTTATTGATTAGAACTTTCAGCTGTGACCTGACTCAGAGGCAGGAGAGTTGATACTAAGCTGTCTGCTCTGCAATAACTTGATTGTAAGGTATTGCTAGAATTGCATGTCTTCATTGTTGTGGATTGGGTACAAGTATCCAACTAATTCTCATTTTTTTGTCATGCTGTACACAATTGACATGTTCTCACCATGTACTAAATATTGTTACAAATACATAGGACAGGCATATAATAAATACATGGCAAAAATCAAAGGTGTGAAGGATGACAGGGACCCTGTTTGGGCTGGCCAGGGGTTTAAAAGAACAGGAGGAAAAGGGGGAAAGAGGGAGAGGCCACATGCCCCCTAAACTCAACTGGGTAGACAAAGAAGTGGAGGCAAGGCCATAGCCCTGACCCACCAATCCTCATCATGTGCCCCCAAACTCAACTGGGTGGACAAGAAAGCAGGGGTGAGGCCATAGCCCTGACCCACTGATCCCTGTCATGTGTCCCTGAACTCAATTGGACAGATGAGGAAATGGAAGCAAGACTATAGCCCTGGCCCATCAATTCTTGTTGTGCACCCCCAAATTCAACTAGATGGACAAGGAAGCAGGGGTGAAGCTACAACCTCAACCCACCAATCATTGTACAAGCTCTAAAAGTGGTTGAATTTGTCAACCTAAATGCCGGAATGCAGACTTACCAGCAGAACAAGTTGAAATATAGCAAAGACACCGACAAAAAAGGATATGGCCTGTAGCAGGTGTCAGTAGGTTTGGCCTATGGTGACAATGTACCTTTCAGGCTGCATGAACCTTGAGTATGTCTATGGAAACTAAAAGGTGTTGCCTGCAGGATGCATCAGTGAATAGCTAATGGTGACAATGCTAACCTTTCAAGCCTCACAAACCTTTGAGCTTTGTTACATAGCATATTGTGATGTCAGGGGTACAGATATGCAATGTGGCTTGGAACATTATCACTGTGTGGATGGATCCTCCATTGCAATACACACTATGCTACCAGGAAATTTTTCAAACCCCAAAAAGTTTTCTGAATACTCTGGCTCACCCTCCCTTGCAAGAACAAATTTAATGATGATTGTCTTGAGATCTGTCATCTTGGCTTTGAAGGTGTGCTCGGTATTTGAGGATCTAAGCCAATCACAGATCCGAAAATTAATTCGTTCTGTTGAACCTGGTTTACCAGTTAGTAGGCTGGAGATGTAAGCCAGAGAATTTCGATCTTCTAGGGCCGTGGCAGGTGAATCGATGCGAAGGACTTTCTGGTTGGCATCTGTTGATATGCGTGCCAGCAAAACGGATGCAGCCATGAAGGCTCTGTGCAACTTCCTGCGGTCGTCAGAATTGTTTGCATCCAAACTACATGACAAGGTTGAGGTCAGCTGTGTCACACGCAGTTGGCCGGTGTAGTTTGCAAGGAGCCCGTAGAAAGTGACTTTATCCGCTAAGGTGGAGAAACATCATGTCAGTTATGTGTGTACACTAGAGGTCAGATTTAACAGGAAAGGCCTGGCACAGGTATACTGTCAGCATCGCCATCATCATCTTGGGAGGTCACAGTAGTGGCATGGACCACAAGCACCCAATATTGCCATTGCACTGGAGTTGACCACGCTTACGACTCAGATGTCGTGGCACTGTCCGACCATCGTAGATGCACGAAGGCCACACAGGGAGAGGTACCACCTGTACCATTCCCAATATACGATAAACAAATACTTACCGACTACTGTGATCCTCAAACAGGGGAAGTCCCAACGTCGCATTAAGGAAGCAACCCGTCGCGTTTTCAACGATTCCTTGATCGAATGGGAAAAGTACGAAGCCATTTCAGCGTAAGGTATGCTCGAAACCGCGCCTTCCTCGTTCTTCAGCTCAAAAATACAATAGATCGCTCGATGAGACCCCCGGATATGACCATCGGACAGGCTTCTCTGGTCTATACGACCAGGGGCGAGTGGAAACCTGAGTCCATCAGTTCTCGCGGAGAGAATATCGACCAAGCTGCCTAGACAGACGATGCCTTTGTGGCGCTCTGTGGGGTAGAGCTCCAACATCTGGTCCGCGAACCTTTCCACTTTTGAGGACAGGCGTTCTTGTGATACCGCCTCTAATCCCGGAGCGACGAGACCATCCAGGATATCCAAAAAGTGTCCGAAACCTTCATATCGGATTTGAATGGGTGGGGGACAAGGCTGAGTGCGGCCATCGATAAATTTAGAGCTCCCAGCATTCGACTGGCGCCATCGTCTGAAATTTTTGGGTTGTGCGATACGGGAAGGGGCGATCGTTGCGATACTGGTACTCGCTTGGCTCACAAGCGTATCAACATCGGCTTCTTTACAAGCATGAAGTTTAGAGATGAAACGCGAATGGAATGACAATTTAGCGACTTACGGGATATCTGCGCAATCGATGTGCTCCGAGCGCTATTTGCATGGTCAGGGACTTCATCCACAGTGGCTTCTTCGCGAGTACCATCAGAGATAGAAGAAATACAGGATGAAAACGCAGCAGCCTACGTCGTATCGGCGTGACTGCCGTGTTCTCAGCACTATCTGCATGGTCTATGACCTCATCCACGGCGGCTTTTTTACGAGTCCCATCAGAGATGGAATATGAACAAAATGAAACACAGCGACTTACCGGACATCGGTATAATCTCCCCACTGCCGTCAGGGGACTGGTGGACTAAAGAGTCAAGGTCAGTACCCAGCCAAAATTTAAATGAGATTGTTTGTGCTCACCAGGAGTGCCCCGCCACAGGTTTTGTTTCGGACTGCAATGCACTGTGTGCTGGAGCCATCACCTACCCTTGTGCCTGTGGTGTATCATCATCGTTTCGTATAGTGGGGTATCTAATCTTGAGGTTTCTGACCTCGGGGGCGATTCCACTGAGGTTTACACCGTTAGGTGCCAAAGAAACACAACGATCTTTGTACCACGGTCTCCGACCAGTGCGTCCTCACACAGTTTCCTAATCTGGGCTTGGTGGTTGAGCCGGAAGTCGCCGGGCGCAAATACTACGGGCAGAGATCGCTTACATAGGCTTAGTGGCTTGTAATTGCATGGTTGAATGGATACAAGCAGTAAGTTGTGCACGACACGCAACCTGAAGACCATTGTCACTAAAGAATTCACTGTGGCGCTAGTACTTCGGTTTGGTGGCTCGAAATGAATCAAAAGACTGAAAAGTGCGGAGTGTCTCTGACTTTTATTTACACTCCGCAATCCCTGAAGAAAGGTTATTAGAGTTACTTACAATACATTCGAACGTGTTGGTTTCAGGCATATTCAAACTGTTGCGCTCGATGCTTCATGCCATCCACAGAGAAAACCTACAACCTGGATGCCAACAAAGTTTGTGCCGATGTCGATCGAATCCTCTAAGTATCTGTACCACGACGACTGAATTTACTTCTTTCCCGTCAGGTCAGCCGACTCGATCCATTTCTTCGGGACCCCCCTCGAAAGCAGAAACTCGGACACGGCCTTCAGCTGCTTGCCCTGAACGAGCACTTCCAGACCCGACGCTTTTCCGTGGATCGGCGACACTACCAACCCCACGTCATTCGCGAAGATGATGGGGGCAGCTCACCAAAGACCTACCAGACGTGGCGCCAGCACACAATCGTCTGAGCTCGTCCGCCATCTCCTCTCCCTCGATGAAAAATGGCTCGAAACCCGCCACCAGCGTGCTCGCCTTTCTGCCCTGTCGGACTTTGACCAAGACAGATATAGGCTTCAACTGCCCCTTCCTATCGGCATCAATCACGTCAGTCCCAGCTACCAAGTCCCACACGCCCGACCCACTTGAGGACCGGATCCCTTCCCTCGGCTTGCACCTCGTGCCAGCTCTGCATCTTTTCCGAAAGTCTCCGCACGACCTCGTCACGCTTCAAGAACTCGAGGCGCTCGGGCGCCTCGCCCTTGGCGCATACCGTCGAGAGTAACACTTCGTCCGTCCCCACATTCACATACGACTGATCTCGTGGGTTTGTCAGTTGGCGCGCGGAAACGTACGTGTTCACTGCCGCTTTCAAATCCGAGTAACTGTACAATCCCGAGGGGCTGCCACAGGAGAGGGCATATCAACGAATGATGACCGAGACGGGGGCGGGCACGTACTCGAACCCTCCTTCGGAGAAGAATTGCGCGGATCCGCTCGCGGCGTGCGGCTTCCACAGCTCTCTTACCTCCATCTCTCGTACCTTGGACCGTTCCGCTCCCTCTCTTTTTTCTCTCTTCTCTTCCTTGATCTGTATGTCTCGCAGTGAGGTGTATGGTCGATGTGCAATGACATCAGGATGTGTGGCTGACACGCTCATTACGAGCGCCTCTGGTTTCATCTCTTTCAGCGTCAATATCCGCTGCTTATCTAGGTCCTTGAAAAACGCAAGCAGAGACTTGTAACTAGAGTGCTTGACGTCGATTGGCGGATAAGATGACGGCGCTTCACTGGACGACGGTGGTGGTTGCCCATCAAACGAGGAATTGCGAACAAACACAGGCCGGTATGGCAGAATGTACGACGAGTAAAACGTACTGGCCGATATCGGAAAGTTCGCAGACGTAAGGGAGACGAGCGTGGTTTTGCCAGCCTGAAGGACGGCAGTACGCAAAATGTCCGAGACCTCTGCCAGAGCTTCAGTCGGTGCCTACTTTCAAAGCGGAGAGGCTTCACCTTCCTTGGAGAATGCCGGTTCGCTCGGGGCGGACGTAGAGGCTTTGGGAACGGTAGTAAACATCGTCGATTCGTCCGGAGGCAAAGGACCGGATGCGGCGGCATCTTCTTGGTTCAAGCCATCGGGCACGGACTCGTGTATCTCATCAGCGCTGGCCAGTTCCTCGGTCGAGTTGCCCTCGTCTGTCCCTTCGTCTTCCTTGATCTCGATGTCGCCCGGAAGATCACACTTGTTTCCCATGTCGAACAGGTGGTCTTTCCAGGTGTGCAGCACGTGAACGGCCTTGCCCTTGGCACCTGCCTTCAACGTGACCAAGTCCACTGCCAATCGCCCAATGGCAAGCGGAGGCCCAAGCGTTGAAGTAGATCCCATGTGTTGAAGGACGCTGACGAGCTGCTGCTGCGACATGACCTGGGTGGACACCCGGACGACTACAGGCATGATCGGTGACCATACATCGACCGTAATGTGTGGCAGACAAGGGAATAGTGCTCACCACCGGGGATCATGAGGTCTGCACCGCCAACAAGGACTGGGATGACCGCTTCTGGGGTAGACACCCATGGGAGCAGGTCGTACTTTTTCCATAAAGTGTAGACTGGTCTACGTCAGAGCTCCCAAGTGTCAGATACAATGTCAGAATGAGCAGTACCTGTAGGTATCAAATCATCTGAGCCCTTGCCAATCGTGAACCAGAGCGGGTCGCCCTCAGGCGACAAATAAACGACCTGAGGGTCAGAAAGGATGAGGACCAGCGCATCTGTGCGCGGTGCGGCTACGCACACCAGGATCGTCCGTATACGTGGCAACCTTTTGGACCATGAGCCCGTCGGGGACGAGCAGGTCGCCCAGGTCGGGAGATATGCCATACGCTTGTACGACGCGCTGTTTTAGTTTGCGCAGATCGCTGCTGCGAAGCGGAGCTGTGGGCCATGGAGCTCATGTGGTTGTACGTGTACACAAAAAGGCACACACCTGACGTTTTGATGCTCGACAAGGGTTTTTTGAACATGGCCGCCAAGGCTGGGGTGCTGATGCCATCATGAGACTCTAACCGCAACTACCCGAAAAGGCAACCTTGGATGTGTCAGTGCTCCCCGAGTTTACTGGCACAAAATGCCCCGCGCAACGTCGGACCGCTTCTCGAGGACACACCCGTCTTCCATCAAGTCCGCCGCAAGGCCGTCCAAAACCCACGACAATGGCGAGGGCTCCTCTTCGGGCGTGCGCAACCCGATCTTCAACACCGAGCGATTCGGCCAGCATATCCTCAAAAATCCTCAGATCGCACAAACGTAGGCACCAGCTCATCCTGGCACCGCACCCTGATCACATGCCTTTTTTCGTCGCTTCAGCATCGTAGATAAGGTATGTCGTCGGTGCACGCTTTAGCCATCGATTGACGCCCCGCCTGCAGGCGAACCTCCGTCCCACGGACAAGGTGCTCGAAGTTGGTCCCGGTACCGGAAACCTGACCGTCCGCATCCTCGAAAAAGCAAAGCATCTTACTGCCGTCGAAATGGACCCCCGCATGGCAGCCGAAGTCACCAAACGTGTCCAGGGAACGTGCGCCTTCCTCACCCCTCCACCCGACTTGCTCATGCGTGCCCCCCTTTTTCCAGACCCGAGCAACGCAAGCTCGACATCATCATCGGCGACTTCGTCAAGGCCGACCTCCCCTACTTCGACGTTTGCATCTCCAACACCCCTTACCAAATCTCCTCCCCCCTCGTCTTCCGCCTGCTCTCCCACCGCCCGCTCTGCCGCGTCGCCATCCTCATGTTCCAGCGCGAGTTTGCCCTCCGCCTCGTCGCCCAGCCCGGCACTGAGCTCTGGTCCCGCCTCTCCGCCAACGTCCAACTCTACGCCAAGGTCGACCTGCTCATGCACGTTGGCAAGAACAACTTTCGTCCCGCCCCGCTCGTCGAGTCGTCCGTCGTCCGCATGGCCCCGCTCGACCCGCCCCCGCCGGTCAAGTTTGACGAGTTTGACGGGCTTACCCGGATCGTGTTCTCACGCCGGAACAAGACTGTACACGCGACGTTCATGGCCAAGGGTGTCGTGGATATGCTCGACAAGAACTGGCGGACGTGGTGTTCGCTCCAGACCAAGTCGGTCGACGACGGCGTGGGTATGAAAGCCAGGATAGAAGCGGTCTTGGACGCGACGGGGTACTCGGAGCAGAGAGCCGCCAAGATGACGATCGACGATCTACTCAAGTAGGTAGTTCGTCAACGCGAGGAGATGTTTGCTCACGTGCGGGCGACGACAGACTATTATCTGCCTTCCACGACGAAGGGATACATTTCGCATAGCCGTAGTGCTTATCCTTTGGCTCAGAGGATGGGGATGTCGGTGATTTTGGCTGACTTGATTGTTACGCAAACTTATTGTCGTACCAGTGAAACTTGATCGCTTTCAGCAGGATGTGTCAAGATCACTTTGAGCTTCGACTGAGATAATCGGGTGAGGGGCCGGTTTAGAACACTATTACTCTCGTCGCAACCACTGCCTGCGACTCTCGGTCAGCGGATGGAGAATCCTTGTCCAATAAAGACGAACGAGCGAATTGCTCGTTTGCAACCGCATTTGTCTCGTTTACCAGAAACGATGCTTCTGCTCTGAAATACAATCATCTGTTATGAAACACCTGAGGCAGGACGTTCCAAAGGTGGGTCTCCGCTCGTCTATACTCGGTCAGTTGTCACATTTGCCATCGGTATCTCTTCCGATTCGACGTTCACCGTGTCCTCCCTCTCCCCTGCTCCCCTGCCCCCGCGAACATGATTTCCGTCTCGTTCATGCCGAGGTCGGACAAGGACGAGAAGTCAAACGCGGCGTTGATCCTGACTCAGATCATGGCTCCTCCATGAATTTAGATGATCGTTTTCAGTTTCAAACCTTGTTTCTACTGCTCCTGGAACACAGGATCGTGGCTGCGCAGAGGTCGGACTGATGAGAGGGTTGGTTGAAACAGCAAAGATGACGTGAACTGGCGACAAACCTAGCGTGACTCATCGGAGCCGGGTCCAAGTTCCTTTACGTCGGCCGGTTTCCAGAGTCGTGGCGACTTCCTCAACGTCTCTTATTCCGAGTCTCTTGTAACTCAGATGCGTCGCGGTTCAGACACGACAAGTCCAATCTAGGCTCGATCCACGCACCCAGCCTCTGCTTGTGCATAAAGCCCCGTGCTCAAAGCAAATGAAACGCGGAGTAAGTGCACACATGCACATTTAAAATCCACGATGATCGGCAACAACATCACCCGCTATCCTGCCGTGACAGAGACAATCACCATCAAATCTTTCGCTAGAGTCACTCGATAGATCCATAATCATGGTCTCCTCCCACAGGTCAGCTATTATGTACGGGTGTCGATAAGCCCTGAAGGCATCATGTTACATAGAAGTGAAAACGATTCTTCCAGCCGATTTACAATCCGCTCATTCCTGGTTAATCGAAACGATATTTCCCCCCCTGGAACATGCTCGCGTACCGCATAAGACATGAGGTCCTGCGACCAAAACAGTGAGGAGAATGTAAACTGTAATGTGACGTGGACCAATGTCCGTCTATGGTACTGCTCTCATTGCCCCATTCCCAATCTCCATCTGCGGCTCCTCGGCGTCCTCCGGTTCCTTGTTCCGTTCAGCACATTCGAATACGATCGCTGAGCCACTACCGCCGTGGTCGGACAACGACAAGCCGAATCCAGTGTCGATCCCACCTTGAACATTCCGTGAATGTAATTCCCGCACGCTCAGGATGAATCGGGGCGTCAGCGCAAACATCGGCACCGACTCCGCGACGAGCAACAGTGTTTGTTGCCATGATGTCTGTGGAAGCTCGTCCAAGGTAGCGAGCACCTTAACGACATTAAAGACTAAAACGCTATTGTGGAAAGTGCGATCGGCTCAGTTGGCACTTGGTTCATTGGTGGAGCGGAGGATATGGAAAGGAACAAGATAAACGCACCAGAAGAAGTAAAGGATACCCTGCTGGACGAGCAAGTTCATGTACCGATTGAGCTGCCACTGCTTCGTCGCACGGTACATCTGAAGCGCCTGCCTCCCGAATTGAGCGACTGCAAGTATGCACAGCACTGCACTGTGTATGATTTGCACGACGACAGTCACCTCCGCGAGAACGGAGGTCACATTGACATCTATCACGCAAAAGGAAATATTCAGTACTTGCTTGGTAGTCACTATACAGTGTCACGAGAACACGAGAGACAAGAGTCGTGGCAGCGGTCAGCGTTGCACGGCCTTTATTTGGCTGGTGTTTACGTACTTTGCATGAACTTCGGATCGCTTGTAATAGCGACGAGAAGGATGGCGAAAACCATCTCCAGAGAATATAATCCAAGTAGAAGTCTCAAGATTAACTTTGATCGATCATACATTGCCCATACACGGAGCATCATCACGACTGCGGTCGACATTGTAAGTGGTTTCGTCTGAATATAGCCTCGAAGCATCGAACAAGACTCACAGTCAGCGGCTCCAAGAAAGAGGACAAATGACCATGCACCAATAATTGAGATGATATCACCTTAGGAACAATTACAATCAGAGCAGACCTGGAAAGGACGATTGCACTCACACCTATGAAATAGATGACAGTCTTCAGAATACATATCGAGAAACCTGACCAGGCACGTAGAACAAAGGCATACGTCTGGGTTCCGATGAACACCTCAGCGTGCATACTCGTTAAGAATGTCAAAGTGAATGTACCATCGCAGGGCCGGGCAGGAAAGCACCCTTCGCTGGGAGCAAGGTCAAAAATATATCAACATATTTTCAATGGCAATAAACAAACCAATGTCTTCAAATCTGTTAGAGTGACCTCCACTTTATGTCACATGAACATGCTATGACTACTGCGAACTCACACGATATAGCAGAGGCCGAAATAGCGAACCTAGAACAATATTAATACTTAGCCAGGTGCGGGAGCCAATGCAAAGGTAATTTTGATCCCTACGAAAACAAACAGGGCTGATATCCAGGTCCATCGTCTGCTCTGCGGACGGCATGGATTTATGGGGGATTTGTCATCATGACAAATGTTTACAAACCCAAATATGTTCTATCTGTATGAGTAGCAATCAGGAGCACTTTGTATGCACAAGTCATTGTGTTATCTTACCTCTGTTGAAAATGTAAGGACTAGAGGCGCAGGAGTCGGTATATTACTAATGATACTGTAGCTTTCGAGTAGGCTTACTGTAGTCATACCCAATAGCAGCAAAAACAACAACTGTAAAAAGGTTAAGATGATGACCACCAGGACGAAAGTGACTCGAAGCATACCAGGTACAACTCTTTCCTGCTGAATGCTAGCCAATGCCGACTCTATAGAAGAAGTCATAGTAAAAAGAAAAAAGTCAATCTATAGCAACAGAAAGCCTGCACATTTGAAATAGCAGACCAGCCCTTTTGTAAGGGAGCAGAACAGTTCACAGTCTGCCCCACTAGGGTACCATCAAAAATGCAAGGCTAGGTGCCATGCTAACCAGGGTTGATATGGGGCAGTGATGCATGACAATAACTCCCAACTGATCTATCTGGGCTGCTCATCGGTGTGAAATTTAGCCCTACCCGATCCAATTCAAAGTGAAACGGGGTGACGAATGCCAGAGGATAGCCTGTTGTAGTTTACCCAGGCGGCCAGATTACCTTTTCCCCCTCTCGTGGGATATAGTGTAAGTCAGCTACTTCAAATCCGCAGTACTTCTTTCATACGATTTACTAATAATTCCGGACAAACTTGGTCTCCCACTACATAGCATCATGAGCCCCGCCCTAAACTTATGAGTGCAGTCGCTCTTCGTGAGCCAGATCCTGTATTCTAGCATTAGTAATCGGGCACTCGGCAAGACTTTGGCTCGGACAAACGGCGTAGTCTGGTGGCTGCTGTTTGTGAGGTGAACCATCGATGCACTATCTACGGTTCACATCACAGACGGGCTGGTCACCAGACTGCAAACAACGTGGGAGCAAGTCGTGGGGTGACCCTGAGATCCTACAGGATGTACTCTCGGAGTAGCCCTTGCTGCCCGTGATAAAGGATTTGGTCGGGTCATGCTCTTCGTTGGTGACGGCAGCATACTGGCCTGATCCTTTCCACGTTAGTCGTGCTCTCAATCATCATCAGGCAGTTCTCTGTTCAGGAATTCTCCACCATGATACGCCGGCTGACACCTCTGATCAACAAGAGTGGTTACTCTGTTAAGAGAAGATTGCATGGAAAGGGTAGGCAGGTGGCATTTTCCTTTTTCCCTAGCATCCGGTCATGATTGTGCACACGAAGTACAATGACATTGTCAACTGATTAGTGTTTGCGAATTGTGTCGAGACGTTGACACGCCACAAAGAAATGGTCATCGTTCCTCAGTCCTCGGGGACGTCAATGACATGTTGTCGAAATGCTATATTGTCCGCGACAAGTTTGCTTTGGACCACTTGCTTAACAATCCTGAATGCAGGGAAGATATAGCTTATGGAGGCTATCATGGACAAGTGTAATCTGCCCTACGCCCTAAAGACGGCTGTTGAACCGCTAGTTAAGCCTAACTCTGCAACGTAGTTGCCAGTGTGATTCTGATGTTTTCCTCGGCTTGGCCGGGTGCGTCGGGATTCCCGTTGCGTGGCTGTGAGTATCAGTGTAATTCTCTGGTTGGCCATGCGAATAACAACTCTGAACTCTGCTAGATCTTGCAGCTTGAATACTGCCAGAATTGCGCCTAAAAGAGAGATTTGACATGAAAGAGATTGGGACTAACCAGATGGCCGGGATGGCGAGACGACCAAGAAATGTCAAGGGTGCCTTAAGGGAGACAAGCCTGAGGGCTCCGATGAGAGAAACGGGCGGCCAGACATAGAAGTATGTTCATAAAAGTGGCATAGCCAATAGCCTGATTAAAATAAAGTAAAAACTTCACCACCATCATGGCTGGCCTGAACCACCAATATTCCGGATTGTGAGGCGTGGCCTTCACTAGAAAAGGTGAGCTGCACCACGACGAGAAACGAGTTAAACTGGATTGTGGTAGGTGATGCGGAGTCGAACACGGATACGTGAACCCATGAAGGATATCGCGTACCAAGGTTACCACCTCACTTGCTGTCAGAAGTGTCTCTGCAATAATACCAACTATGCCGTGTGGGTTGTGGCGTATTCTTAAGGAAGGCGACGGGCGCGACAGCGTGTATCAGGTCATATCATAAATTTGTAACTTTTGTGATGAGTGTGATGGTGGGTACATAACAAAAGAGACATGGAACCGAAACGACGACAGTATACAGCTCACTTGACCAATGTCAGGCATGCACAAAGCAATGAGGCAGGGTCCACTCACGAATTGGAGGGCAGCACCCTTAGTCTTCTTCTCACCACCGAGCTCGAAGCTATAACGGCGAGTAAGAATGACTGCAAAAACGACAGAACCAAGTACAACGTACTGTTTGCATCGCTTCAGCGATAATTGCATCTTGTACTTGCATACAGTGCATTCCAATCTCAGCACGACCTTTTTCGTGGTCTTAGCCTAACGACGCAATGCGTGAGGAGCTGCAGCAATGGACGAGTATGACTGTTCTACCTTCTTGTGGAAGACAGGTTTTGTTTGACCACCATAACCTGATTGTTTACGGTCGTAACGACGCTTTCCTTGGGCAAATAGCGAATCTTTGCCCTTTTTATATTGTGTCACCTTGTGGGGCCTGGAACGATGTAATGAACCCTTGGATGTATATCAAAACGCAGGCACGTACGTATGCTTCTTGCAGGTCTTGCCCTTGCAATCTTGGGAACAAATAAGCTATCGGTGAAGCACGCACAATCCTGCACGACTTACATGTTCGTCGTGTCCTGCGTTTCCGTCAGGTAAGAAGAAGGTATACAAATAAATGTAGATTACTCACTTGGGGATGTTGACCATCGTTGTCGGCGTTGGCGTTGACTGGTCTCGAGGATATGTCGTCGACTTCCCTGAGCCCGGCAATCGCCGTGAGTGTTGTACTGTACAGTTTATGACTAATGTTCAATCTCCGACGCAGTCTCCCGAGTGCTCTGCAAGTGCTCGGACATTCACCACTTTGGCTGGAATCAACTCTGGCGCCACCCTGCTTCTACAGGAAACACCGTCATCACGCTCACCCGCTCAAATTGTTACTTGCAACTGTTCTTGCATACCATTGTGAGCGAGACGGACGATCGATTAGACTGCGGCATCATAGGGCAACAGGGTATATACTAAATGTCACCGATCTTGATTCACACAAGTCCACACTACCTACACTAATTGAGTCGTCCAAACATCACTCTGCATTTCCTCAACTCCTCCCTGTTGCCCGTCCTGCCCGACTTCATCCCCTGACACGATCTCGATCTCAGCAAATGCCGCGTCCAGACAGAGACGACAAGCCGAATCCGGTGTCGATCTCACTTCCACGTCTACCCTGAACGTCGTGCGCGTGCAGCTCCCGCATGCTCATGATGAAACGAGGGGTTAGAGTAAATATGGGCACATATTCCATGACGTTCAACACCAGTATACCCCAGCCTGTTGTCGGAACCTTTTGTGATGTTCGTGAGGGTATATGTCATAACACTGTAACGAAAAGCCACGGTTAATTTGGTTGGTTGACTCAATCAGGAACTTGGACGGAGGATACGGGGCGGGACGAAACGGGAATGCACGCAAGGAAATAGACAACACCTTGTTTGACGTCGAGCAGGCTCATGTAACGATTGAGTTGCCACTGCTTCGTCACGCGGTATATTTGAAGCGACTGCATGACGAATTGGACAGTATAGTTTGCAGAATAGTATACACTTCCATCCAAATCGTCACATCTATGCTTGTCGGTTGGATGCAAAACGAAGTATTCAGCACTTGGACGATGGGAACTGTGCGACCATAAGCGAATGGTGTGATTATCGACCGTTGGTGAGTGTTGCAGATTCTATCCAGCTGTAATCCACATATCCCACGAAGTCTTCGGATTACTGAGGACTCCAGGAGCAGCAGCGGCGAAAATGATTTCCAGAGAAAATAACACAAGGGGAGACCAAAACATTAGTCTTGATCGATTATACATCGCCTATATGCGGAGGTCATCACAACTGCAATCATTGTTATAACCGCTGCCAATCGTAACTGGCGAGAGATCACACAGAATCACAAACATCAGGGTATACTCCTCTGTTCGAAAGTGACTACTGTACATCCGAGTCGCGCGACCTTTATATACGATGCAGAGTCCTTCAGGAACAGGGTATGTACAGGCCGCATGGAAGAGAAAAATTTGACAATAACGGTTCAAATGGGTATCCCTTGGTGAGTTTAACAATACCGTGACGTTGTGCATCGGCTACCATTGAACCTGTGCTGGCCTTTGAGCTGTATCAACTCAGTAAGTATTGTCACTACTGACAAGACGCGGCCGATGATCGCCCGCCGCTAATTTATCCACGTGACTGCCATGATAAAGTCACGTGACTATTATGGAGGTCGTGTCGCTTTTGTTAGTGATACTGATGTGAATGGGTGTCGCTGGCTTGTGGGAGGTGACGAAAACAACATCTGCAGCCGTCCTCATTAACCAACCCGGACTTTTTAGGTTCTACGTCCAGCTGGGCAAGTTCGCTCGCTCACAGAGCTCGCTGTCGAGGACGGCTTCAACACCAACCCCTCACGTCAGCGTGGTTTCCGCATCGGCATTGACGCTTCCATCTGGTTCTTTCACGCGGCATATGGCAGGGAGGGCGAGAATCCAGAACTTCGCACTCTTTTCTTTCGCTGCTCCCGTCTACTTCAGTCGCCTTTGCTCCCCCTCTTCGTCTTCGATGGTCCAAAGCGACCGGCCATCAAGCGCGGAAAACGCGTCGGTGGAAACGTACACTGGCTCACCCAGGGTATGAAGAATATCATTGACGCCTTTGGTTTCGAATGGCGCGTTGCTCCGGGAGAGGCCGAAGCTGAGCTTGCCTATCTTAGTAGAATTGGCATCATCGACGCCGTCCTCAGTGATGACGTCGACAACTTTCTCTTTGGTGCTACGATGGTCATCCGCAAGTGTGTAGTCCGTGATTTCTTCCTTTTTGGTTATCTCATCCATTCGTAGCCCAAGTAACACCCTCTCTGGTAATCGAGCGCACCCTGTGAAGAATGCACAAGGAAAGGATGATGGGAACCATGTAGTCACTTACACAGCGCATGCCATCCTCTCCGACCCCGCTATCGCCCTTTCCCGTGCTGGTGTCATCCTCATTGGTCTCCTCTCGGGGGGCGATTACATCCCTGCCGGTCTCCCTGGTTGTGGTCAGAAATTCGCTACGGGCCTCGCCCGTGCTGGTTTCGGGGATTCTCTTGTGAAAGCTGTGGAAGAACTTAAAGGTGCCCAGCTTGAAGCTTTTCTTGTCCAGTGGAGACAAGACCTCAAAAACGAACTCAAGACGAACAAGAGTGGTCTTCTACCATCGAAGAAACCTTCATTGGCTGCATCACTTCCAGACGATTTTCCCTCACTGCCTGTCCTTATGTCCTATGCCGACCCCCTTACTTCCGAGAATACCCCACAAAAGGGTAACCTCAAGCACGCACCATGTGTGTGGAGAAACGATCCAGATCCAAAGCAAATTGCTTCCCTTTGCGAGCTTTATTTCGAATGGGGGGTCAAAGATGTCATCGTGCAAAGGTTCAGAACCGTGCTCTGGCCTGGTATTGCTTGCAGGGCGCTGCGAAGGGCAGTTATTGATGAAGATACACGTCGACCTCCGCCATTGGATACCTACCACCTTGATAGCAGGAAGGCTAGTAATAACAGTTTGCCTGCATCACCGACGAAACAACTCTCTTCTACCCTTTCCGCTCTCACACTTTCGTCTCCCCCGAAGAAGTCTTCGGCTCTGGGTGCATCTACCGCCGATCAATTCATACCCGAATCCTTCACACTCTCCTCACTTGTCCACCTTACCTCCTCCGCATCTTCTCGGACGTCTCGCTGCGCATCTCCATCTTCGCCGGCTTTGCGCACTTCCAGCTCGCCTCCACTACTTCTTGAGGTTCTCTCGCAGCGAACCCACGCCTCCACGGACTCGATACTTGAATACCGTGTCCTCGTTGACCCAACTACGCTTGTAGAGCGTGCCGAGAGCGGTGTAAAGGGCCTCCGGCCACCACTCGTCGGCGGGCTATTTGGCATCGACACCGAGGACGAGAACGATGACCAGGACGAAGACGCAAGCGGGAGCGACATTGACAGGGCTGGGATCGAACGGCTGGAGACCACCGCTGCTGCTGCAGCCAAGTCGGGTACTAAGAGACGCAAGATGCGCCGGGAGGTACCGACGGCGCCACTCCGCTTGTGGTTGCCTGCGTGCATGATTCAGGCAGCTGCACCTGCGCTGGCGGAGGCGTATGAAGAGAAGGTGAGGGTGCGCGAAGAAAAGAAGGCGAAGCGTGGGACGAGAGGCGGGCGGGGTGGACGTACTGGGACAAGGGTTAAGTCAGCATCAAGGACGAAAGTGAAGGGCGTTGCGAACGGTTCGGGTGATGAGTCTGTGCCTGGGCCTTCTACCTCCAAGACGGCCGCAGGACCTAAAGCAACGGCCAAAGCTGTAGGGGTTAGCGGGAAGAGGAGGAAACCGAAACAGGCATCGGAAGCACAAGACGATGCGTATGAATTTATCGACTTGAGCGCCAGCGCGAGTGCGTGCTCGTCCGATGGGGAAGGTGTCGGAGAGAATACCAAGGGCAAAGGAAAACCAAGGCCACAAGTGAGACGAATCGAGATAGCCAAGACGACGATAAAGGCAAATTCGGACACTAAGCCGACGAGCAACAAGTTAATGACCGCCAACACGATGCAAGAGTTTTTCAAAGCGACAAGACCATCTACTACGAGGACAACCAAGTCCAAACCATCCACGTGGAGTCCCCCCATGGACAGGGCATCTACGCTGGACACTATCGTTTCGAAACGCATACACGAAGATGAGGAAAACTTAGCAGACGTCGCTGTCCCACCTTCGCTATCGAAATCGACACGCCCGCTTGACCTTCTCCGTGCTAAATCGAAACGTACCGCTCCTCTTGACTCGGCCTCCAAGTCCAGGTCAGCTATTCCAAGATACGAAGAAGAAGAGTCATCTCCGACTCCTTACCCTCCGTTATCAGGGCCCAGAGCTGCTCCCCATGCGAAGAAGCCTTTGTTCGTCGATGTCTCGGATTCGGACTCGGACATTGAGGTCAGTGGTGTCCGACACCCATTTTCCGGTATGACAGCGACAACCATTGTGGATGAAGGGATGGGTAATGTGGTTAGTAGTGACGTTTCCATCCGAAGAATATTGGCTAGAGACTAATGTACTTGGACAGAGCATTAGCGTTGGTGTCAACAAAACTCTTACACACCTTGGACTTCAGAAAGGCCTGGGAAGCACTGTGAATGGTGTCGATAACCCGATGGTGAGAGGAGATACCTCCATGTCAAAGAATATCTCCTCGATGTCAACGCTTGCGGGTCTGATCCCTCCCAAATGCCCTGCTTCTGCTTCTCTCGGTTTAGACACAAATACAAAGGTGGTTCCAGTGGGTGCAAGGACGGGTATCAGTGAACCTACAGTAGCGTCTCGCTCACCATCGAAACTTGCTCATATTCTCCTTTCTGCATTAAGTTTAGATAGCGAAGAGGCGGCAGGGAGCGGAGATCAGCTGCCGACATTTCACTGGGACTCTTCCAAGTCGGAAAACGGGAAAACAAGTACCACGACCACTCGGCCTGCACCTCGGCCGTTTCCGATGCAGTCTGCGTTTCAGTCGCACAGATATCCACATGCTTCAAGGCCTATACCGTGGGGAGGGAGCAGGCACAGCGGCCCAGACAAAGACAATGAAGTTGAAATTGGGGATGTGTTCACGACACCACAGAGACCCTCTCCGCCGCGCTCTCCGACACCAACTCCTTCACCCCTCGAAGCCCCGCCTGATAACGCTTCGGTAGCATCGCCCACGTTTATGAACTTAACGCAGTCAAGCGGGTTCCCCACCAGTCCTACCGAAGCCAAGTCCGGCACCGACACTGAGCCGCGCACAAAGACTAAACAACGCCACCCCGCATCATCGGATCGAGACACCCCCATGTCTGGGAACGAAAGGGACCGGATACGCAAGTCGCCGCGCAAGTCTGAGGTGCACTCGTCACCGTGGCACGTTGCCCGTGTGCGTGGACGTGCGGCGTCGCCGACGCCACCCACTTTGTCTCGTTCCGCTTCTCGCGCGCATGACGTGTTGAGACCCAGGGCATCGGACGGCTGTCAACCAGCGGAAGAGAAGACGGGATCTGCGTACCCAGCGGGTGGTGTGGTCGTGCGGAAACCTCGGCCGAGCGACGCGTCCGCGATTTACATCTCGAGCGGGTCCGAGGACGAGGGTGGCGCGGAGGCCGGTATCAATCACGGCCGAAGCGATGGTGAGGCGGGGACGGACGAGGACGACGGTGCCGATGCGGGCGGATGGGCGGACAAGGGCATGATCTTGTCTTGCCCGCCCTCTCCCGCGCGTTCGCGATCTCCGCCGCTGGTGAGCGACCCCGGTCCGGTTGTAGAGGCCGTGCCTGCTCGCCCTGCGCGTGCGTCCAGGTTCAAGCCTGCGACCGCTGCTGCCTCGAACAAGGGCGTGCGGGCACCGTCGGTTGAACGTCAAGGAACTGCAAAGGCGACTCCCGAGGGTACGGCCAATGGCGGAGATACAGTCGCACCACGCCCGGTGCGTCGTGCGCCGCTGCTCGTCGCACGTGCCAAAGGAAGCACAACACGAGCCTACGTGGACGTCATCGACCTCACCTCGGACTAGCTTGGCTACTCTTTTGTTTATAGTAGTTTATAGTTTGGACGCGACCCTCATACCACTTGGAACATTTTTCAGAACGTGTACCTTGAGCTGTCACCCGGGCTTGCCAGGTCAATCGTATTTAGTACAGCGAACAGGACACTAATGTAGTACTCGTATAACATGTCATGAATACAACATGGAAAAAAAAAAAAGACAGATGTGAATGCCGTGCTGTGTGATTGATATACCCCGACTGGATGACGCCAATGCAAGAAATGAAAAACTCCAAACGAAACGATCGACGATAGACATGCACCGAGAATAGAAGCTGGAAGGCGAGCACAACGTGCGGCCCCGAGCTTGCGTATTTTTGTTGCCGACCAATGGTAACGGACCAGAAAATCCCGCTCAGTAAACCATCGTAAAGTTCCTCGACCCTTCCTGACTGATCACCCCCTCGCCGCCTTCGCCGCCCGCGCCTACACCAGCGCTGACACCGCCCACGGAGGGGTCCTCCATGTTCCGCATGAACCGCTTCACCACTTGCAGCCTCTGCCGCCAGTTGGTGATGACCTCCACCTCCTTCTCATCCCGCTCCGTCTTCTCGAACACGTTGGCGAACCAGTCGCCGAGCAGCGTGAGCTGTCTCACCAGAAGTGGCAGCTTCTCCGCGCTGATGAGCTTGAAACACCCGATCGGCATAAAGTCCTTCATCCCCCTCGCGCGCTGGACCGTCACCTTGAAGTACTCGTTCTCGGCCTCGTGCGGCGGCATCGCCGCGCCCTTGCCCGCACCGCCCAAAGGCCCGAGGAGCGGGGAGTGCAGCGGAGACAGCTTGACGTCCGTCGCGGGGGCCACGGCTGTGCTCCTAAAGTTGGAAAACGCCGCGATCGCGCCCAGCGAATGCGGTTCGATGACGATGTTCAAAAACTGGAACTGCGTCGCGAGCGTGTCAAACATGTACGGCCGCCCGCCGTCGTTCCACACGATCCGGACATAGTCGTTCCCGATGTGTCTCTTCTTGTTCACGCAGTACTCGTCGTCGGGTGCGTCGGGCATCATCGTGGCCGTGTGGAAGAGGACTTGGCCAATGTCGTCCCACCACGCGTACGCATATTCCCCGTCTTCGTCGGGGTTGAGACCACCCGCGTAGACATCGACTTGCCCGCGCAGGTTGATCAGTCGCCCGATCCCTTCAAGGAAACGGGTATAGGCAGGCGAGCCGTAGGTGTTTCGGAGGATCTCCAATTCTTGGGTCTGGCCAGGGGCGACATACATAATACCGACTTTGTGCGTGTCAATGACCGGCGTGCGGTCAAGGTTTCGGAAGAGAGAAGGAAGGGCAGACTCGTCAATGATGCGACGGTGCGTTGGCGCGTCGGGGTACGAAGAGAGCTGCAGGGGCATGAATGACGGATCGACCATGACCTGTTTACGGCGCTGGGATGGGGCAGTCTTGCTCCAGACATACCCCGTAATTGGGTCGGGTGGAGGGAGCGAAGGCAAATCTGTGGGCAACGCGCCAAGGTCCCCGAACTGTTGGAGGATGCATCAGAATCCGCAACGAAAATGAAGGAAAGCGTCCCTTACAGTGTTACCGCTGGCCGTCTCGTCCGTGTCCTCAGAGGGATCAGGCCGTTCGGCCTTGGTCACTTCCCTCTCCATAAGTAGGCCTGCAGGCAACGATACCGTGTCCGGATCCACCTCTCCCGGCCCGACAAGTGGCACGTTCTCTAGCTTGCAGATAAACTTGGTGAACCCAGACGGGCGCCTGGATATAACTTCGATCCATCCCAATCGGGCTAGCGCACGGATGGTGACGATCGCATTCCCCATCAACCATGACTTTTCGCCGATAGCCGGTTCCGACACACCCTCGTTCGCGGTGGTCGGATTCATGATGATCTCGCTGAGCACCGAGTTGGCAGGTCTGGGGTCCGCGCTGGCGTATGTGTATCGCGCCAGCCAGTCAAAACACACTTCCGTCGGCTCGTCTACCTCGGGTCTCTCCTCGTTGGCCAGCAAGAGTTGCCTGGTGATGTATGGGATATGACGCGGCCGGTCGGGAAGCCTGACAGCCAAAAACCAAACGTAGACCACGTAAAACGAGATCATCCGCACGTACTGCGACATCGCCCACGAGATCACGGGCGTTGTCCCAGGACGGTTGTGGTGTTGGAGATATTGCAGAGCGACGCCAAACACCATCTTGAAGTCGTCCTCCCGTAGGTTGGCGTGGAGCTCGGGAATCGAACCAACGATGGAGAGGAAACTAAGAATGTGAACCGCCATGTCGGGATTGGACATGATTTGGGAAAGCTTCTCGAGGAGGGGAGGAAGGCTGCGCTTGACGGACGACGTCAGTTCAAAGGCCGAGAGTGTGAGCGCGTGTAGACAGCAAATGATCGTCGACGGTTGTCCGTTCAATCCTTCC
>JBBPKK010000342.1:0-29703 GCA_038089215.1 Tylopilus vinaceipallidus
ACTGCAGGGTTTCTAGCAGTTCATCCTTCAAAATTTGAAGGTAAAGATCTCCATCCATCCTACCATCTATCTTGGTGGCATAGCCAATTCCTTTCCAAGTCATACAGCCCCAAATCATCACAGAACCTCCACCATGTTTGATGGTACTCTCCATCAGCCTATCACTAAGTTTTTCACCTGGCTTTTTCCACACCCATTTCTTCCCATCTGACCTCAGGCAATTGATTTTGGTCTCATTAGACCATATGACCTTCTTTCAATCCTCTATAATCCAATTCTTGTGAGCATATGCAAAGTTCAACTGGGCTTTGCAATGTTTGGCTGAAAGAAGAGGGCATTTCAGCTTGGAAATAGCTTTCATGCCACTTTTTTTCAAGTGCTGGCAAATAGTGTTGGGATGGAGGGGTTGATTTGTGAGATTGGTGAGTGTTTTGGTGAGTTAAACAGCATTCTCTGCTCTACCAGAAGAGATGAGATAAACAGCATGGCAAATATTGATAGAGGAAAGTTTGGATGGATGACCACTAGTGGACTTTTGAAGGTCTGGGTGCTCTTGAGATGATAGCCTGGATATAGTAGCACACTCAATACCAAGCTGGGTGGCAATAACACAAGCTGAGTGGCCTGCATCAAGTTGAGCAAGAATAGTAGCCTTTTGATCAGTTGTAAGAGATTGCATGATGATGAAAGTAGAGAATAAGGATGCGTGGGAGTATTTTGAAGCTCAGACATACTATTTACATATGTATCTTTGTTTGTAACTCAAACAAAGCCAAATATAGCTTGATCTGATAGAGATTTTAATCTTTGAGTCAAAAGTATATAAACCAGCCCAGTGAGGTGTTCATTTTGTAATGGCGATATCCTAACAGCATGTGAGTGGAATCATGTGATGTATAGAGCGAAATTGTAGACAAGGGCCCATACTACAATACACTCCACCAAAGCAAAGTGTAATTTGTTTATATGATTGCAGTATACTTCACACACTAGATTGGAATCAAACATTGGGCTGGTTTTTGAAGTCACTGTATGTCTGGTGCTACTGTGCAGTACTGTACAGAACATGTGTTACTGTACAGTGACCCACAGATTCATGCTTCTCTGTGGATCCCTGTACAGAGTGCTACAAACATCTGGATGACTGTGTGAGCTGTAGTGAAAGGAATGTTTTGCTGATGAGTGCTGGGACCAACTACACACAACAACAACAGTGTCTGTGGGGAGAGCAAGCCATCACAGCACAACAACTGTGCCCTCTAATCTTGCTTAATTTGATGCAAGAGGCGCAATGACAACCACAAAAACTATTAGTGCACAGAATATACCAAAGTCATAGTTCAGTAAGTTTGATGAGCTGCATAGAACAAAGGTTTCCTGAGATTCACTGAGTGACTAATTTGTCTCAGCAGATAATTCTGCTTATCATGCTTGGCATCCAAAATTAGATATGTCCTAAATTACTGATGCTAGTCTGGACAAGAGAGAGTAAGCAGCTGTTTGCATTATCATCTGACATGAATATCAGCTGTCTTGATCTGCCTACCAGAGCAAGACTCTCAAAATGGCCAATCCATAGTGACAAGGCACCAAGGTGTATCACCCTCACAAGCAATGGCACATTCATTGCAGCTACTGCTAATAGCACAGTCTCTTTCTGGGATGTTACGATGCATGTTCAGAACAGGTCTATTGTCAAACATGCTGAAATTATCACATCCCTGTTCATTTCTGCAAACCATGACATTTCAATCAGTGGAAATAGAAGAATAACCCTTCACAATTTTCATGATATTCTCCCTTCACCTTACTGTGACATAGTAAGTTCGGTTGTTCTAACTACAAACCACCTCTTTGCCATGCACTGTAACAGATATCATTTGAGCAAGAACTATGGCACAGAAGTGCTGGCACCTTTCATGAGACAATTCAGTCCCTTTGTATGCAGGACAAACATTCAAGTATGTTTAGGATTTGTTGATTTGTGCTTTACTGACATCAAGCACCACCAAAGAATGAAATTGCACATCTCAAAGAAAACATTGTGCATCTTTGCACTCAACTCACTGAATCTAAATGAAAAGCACAACAACTTGACACAGAGCTGGTTGATTCACAAAAGAACATTCAACAGCTTGACATGATACTGGCTGAATCACAACAGGACAAGCAGCAGCTCCACATATATACAAATTGATGGTTTACAACAAAACAGTCAACAACTCAACAAACAGCCCATTGATTTACAACAAAACAGTCTGCAACTCAGTCAGTGGCTGACCAAATCTGAACAAGCTGCACATCAGCTCAGCGCACAGCTCATTCATCCACAACAAAATTCTCAGCAGCTCCAAACCCAGCTCACCAAATCTCAACAAGAAGCTGATTAAGAGATGCATAGACTCAACCAATTACTTTGTGCACACAAGTGGAAGCACTGATGTGAAGTCCTGTTCACAGACGGCCGAATCACTAATGCAGGGGAATCTCTTCTTGATATCATCAACACTATAGGTGAGACAGTGAGAGCCAACAAATTGATTGGTGATTGGATTGCAGGTAGGGCATCCAGTTGTGTTTTGAATGAGTGAGTTTAATTCCCTCCTCAGAATTCACAAGCCAGTGTGTATCAAAGCTTGAAATAATTGGGGATGAGGGCTCAAGTGCCAAAAAATATAACAAAATGCTGAGAACCTACTCAACTGCTTTGTCACTTGCTCCCTCATCATCAAATACTCTACTGAAAAAGTGGGCATGCACAATGGTGATCCAGGGGCAAGTCAGCGAAGTGTTGAACACTGCATCTAAGGTATTCTCCACCTACAAGTTTGAAGCCTACCATCTACTTACTATTATGATACACATGGCCAAGAGCCACAAAACCCTAAGTTATGGGTATGAATACAGGCTTAGCTAAGGTCTAAGCAGTACACACAGACAATGGTCCAGGCCACAGGAAGGCCACATTATGCAAGATGATGTCATAGGTCTAGAACGACCTTATCTATAACATAGATGCATGAGGATGCCACATGATGGCATAGAACTCCTCATTAGTACATATATAGTAAGAAACCAGGAATGGTTCCCACCTTATCTAAAGATAGTACCTTACATGCACAGACCATGTAGTCAATAGGTACAAACACCATGTAAGTATATATAAATGAATACATTGCCCAAGAACCTAGTCAAGTTCTTGTGGCAAAACTCCCCACTACTTTGGAGCCTCATGCCCACCAATGACAACTCCCATCAAGCACTTCTCTTGTTTCCACCCAAAGCCTAAGGCATGCTACATATATGCTGGTAGTGGGTCATAAAGTGTTACACTTTCTCTCAATTCAGCTCAAAATTCCAAAGCACAATGTTTGCCATATGATTTGTGATGTTCTGGAAGGCAACAGTCAAGTCCTGGAGGCAATCAATTGGCTCTGATGGATGAAAAGCAACTTGCAGAAGGATGCTGATATCCAACAAGGGCAAGAACAATGGGAATTGGGTAAGCGGCTCCTGCGATACAATTGGCGCTGATATAAACATCCATGCCAAGATTTTCGATGGCATTGTGTTGAGAAGCTGAAGGCACAGGGAGATGCTGCAACAACCTTGAAGGACTATAAAGAAGCCATTGGTTGTTATATGGAGGCACTTTCTCTCAATCCAAAAGATGTCAGTGATATTCTTGTTCAGTGGAGCAAGGCTCGAGCAGCCATGGGTTTGTGGAGTGAGGCACTGGGTGATGCCAACAAGGTATGATTTATATATTACATTGTGTCTAAATTGGGTAACCCATGGCATTCAGATTATCGAGCTTGACCCTTCTTCCCATCTGGGTTATGAGAGGCTGCATACAACATTGCATAGAATGGGATGTCACAGCAAGGCATATGGTGCCTTTGAGATAACTCTTTTAAAGCTTGAGCAATCTTCCCATCCCCACATTGGTGAGTATGATTTATCATCCTATGCAAGTAAATGTCTTGATATCACTCACTTTCATAGAACTCCATAATCAATATATCAACATGACCCCTTTCATTTGAGGGGTGATTGAGCAGACCATCCGTAACATGCCGCATATGTTCATTGTCATCATGAAAGAACTTTTCATGCTTACCTAACATTGCCCCTAACCCCATTTTCTCTTCTTTATCTCTCCAGTTCATTTCAGACCATCCGGTCACTAGAGCACACCCAATTTCCCTTTCAGACTTCACCTCCACATCGGGATACACAGCCAACAGGACCTGCTGAGGACTCTAGACGAGTCACCGTGATCAAGCATGACTCATAACCCCAAACCAGGCAAGTGACTCATGATGACTGCGCCTTGACTCATCCATGCTGCACATGATGGTCACTCTGGTTACAGGCTGTGACACTGCCCCCATCATGACTCAGCCAGACTCACCCTGATGCCCTTTGACTCATTTTCCTCATTTGGACATCATTCTCACACAGACCACCTTACCTAATTGGGCCTAGCTCAAACATATATAAGGATTGGTCCACACCCATGTATTTCCTTAGTTTTGATATAGTCTTTTTACCCCTGAACCATACTTCTGGTATTGAGTCCATCTCTACCAGGCAACTAGTTGGTGTATCCAACATATCCCTAGCCTCCAGAGTATCTCTTGGGTGTGTCCCTGACACATCAACAGTGGTTGCCTCAACGACAAAGCACAGCAGGCAGTGGCCTTCGAAAAACTTCCCATCTATGATGAGCTGCAGTCTTCAATGACTACTCATGATCAGCTTGACCTCAAATGAATTCGGAAGGAGATGGAGACATTCTACCAATATGTGATGCTGTCACATAGGTGGCAGCCAGTCGAACCAACATTTCAGATGATTGAACATGGCTCAATCTATGGGTTACCTATGTCTCCTATAAATGCCAAGTTACTCCGGTTCTGTGATCTCATGCACTCTCTTCACTTCCAATGGGCATAGAGCAATACATGTTGTGTGAATCAAGCTAACAAGGGCGTTCAGCAAGAATTTGTTGTAGCCATGTTCAGGTGGTATCACAGGTCCTCCCTGACAATTGTTCATCTTCTCGGCATCTTTTTGGAATCGCAGGAATTCAGATGTCTCTGGAGGAGTGTTTGGAACACCGACATATCAAGAATATATTGCCTCACAAGTGGTCTAGTTCTACACTGATGACTGGAAACCATACCTTGGGTTGGACGTGTTCAACCACAAAGAATCACCCAGAATTCTTTCGGAGATGGAGCATGCAATGAACTCTTCCACACAGAAATTGGTCACCCTTAATCCGGGCCTAGACAGGGTTCGTGAGAAGCTTTATCTGGCTTCCGGGCGTCGAACAACCCGGGAGGAGGATATTGCTTACTCACTGTTTGGCATCTTCAATGTTGCCATTCCTGTCATTTATGGTGAAGGTAACCAGGCAGTTGGTCGTCTCTTGGAGCACATTCTCATGGGCTCTGGGGATATCACCATTCTTGCTTGGACTGGAACCCTCGGCAGTTATAACAGTTGCCTTGCCTCGGATCTCACTGTTTACGATCAAATCGTACCACGACATGTCCCGCAGCCGATCGAGGCAGCACAGATGAACGACACAATCACATCATTACACTCATCCCTACCTGACCTCTCTCTGGCTGTGCAGCTTCATACACGTCTCGTTGACCTTCCTCCACCAGCCGTTGGTGCCAGTCGACTCCGCCTCGCCGGCATTACTTTCACTATATCTAAACTTAAAGATGCATCGGGCTCTACATCTAGCTCCGATCTGCGCCCTTACCGCGCAACGACATCTGCGCTAGGAGAAGTCCGGATCGAGACTGCGGACGATTTATCTGGGGTGAAGGACTTGATTCTCATCCATCCCTGGATCAGCTCCTTGCTTGATCAAGAGTTTTCGGACGACGCGGCTGCGTTTGACGATCTGACCTGCGCACTGCGGCTCGTTGCGCGTCTTCGGCAGCCGTTTGGGGCGCTGTTGCTTGCGCCGCTGTCACGTGTGCAATACCGGCGGGTTGCGGCGGACAGTTTGATCATGGTTCAGGTGCGCGAGGAGGCGTCGTTGGCTGAATTGATGAAGGCCATTCGTACTGTGGACATACAGTAGCTGTACGCTTTGGTGCTTTGATGCCTCATGGGATGCGGTACTGCAGCTTGATGACCTTGGACCTTTTGACGACGTACGGTATTGGACTGACCTTCGTCCCATCCTGTGCCATCCCTGATCTAGAGTATCATCCCATTGTGGTTCGTGAGGTCGAATGACTGCGGCTTAGGACTCCGATGTGGTCGAAATCCCAAACTCCGATAATCCCGATGAGCACCGCCGCGCACAGGCTTTTCAATGGGCACCTCATCCCATGCGTCAATTTCGCTTTCAGCCTGCTTTTTGGTCGACATCAACTATCTTTTGTTTTCGACAACGGATAGCACGCGCGAGTCGTGCAAAATACCGCTCTATGCGGCCTAAATCACATTCTCTCAGTTTTATTCACACATCCCCCAGCACCGCCAGCGCTAGAAACCCGTCCCCATAAAACAGGGCCTCTCGGCCATGGGCGGCGACTTTGAGCAATACGTATGAGTAGGGGTGTCCCACCAAACAGCGTCACACCGATGACTCTGATGCCCGCCTGTCTTGGCCTCGAAGAAACATCCGAACCGACGAGCTTCAAGCCCAAAGACAAGTGGCGACTTTATGCGTTGTCGCCGAAAATCGTGACGAGGAAAACACCAAGTTGGTGACTCGGCGGGAACCAATATATGCGCCACTCACCTCCGAGTCACCTCCTCGCTTCAAAGGTGCCGAGTTGCGATCGTCGTCCGCGAACCTAAAGGCGCCGGCCGCGCGCCCGATAGACCAAAGATAGAACACAGCGCTCGAGGACCAACGGGAGTGGCGAGCGCGCACACAAGTGCCTCGAGCGGGCCCGAATCCAGTAGTCGATCTCCACAGCATGACGTTGGTCGGTCTCCTTGGGTTGGTCCTCGGGCAGCAATCGCACAGGAAACTCAGCAACTAGCACTCGCACGCTGTGTGCTTTGCTTCGCTGGCCGATAATGCCCCATGTGGTATGAAGAACGCTACCGGTTCACAGCCTGCACCGGCATGCAGATCCACAGCACGGCAGAGTGCGCGATACAGCACATCGCACGGCGACGTTGTCCGGTCTGTGTTCTGACGGTACCTGGCCCCTATTCTTTCATTGCCGCAGTAGCATGTTCCGACCATCGGCATTGCGATAGGATTCGATGATGCGGACCACTTGTCAATTCATTTCGAACATTGCCGCCGTTCCTATCAACCAGTTCGCGCATCTGGTCATCTCAAGGGGACGACAACGGGAATGCCAGCACAGTCCACCGATCGTCGCGTTGGCGATGAGTTGTCCATGACTCGACGCGCCCAGTGCCGGGCCTATACGCCACGGTAACGCCACTATGATCGATCAGCGCGGAGTGTCCACGAATCACCGGGAATCTGATAGCGCGTTCATGACAATATGTCTTCGTCACAGGCATTCATTCATCATTCTCAAACGGCCCGGTTCAAGGGTCCAACGGCGTGCACACCACACGCCTAGCCACCCGCGCGATAAGGTATCGACTCGATGACATGACATGCCTATCTGATCGTGGATCCAACCAACGCTGCCAAAAAAGAGGGGAAAATAGGCTGCAGTTCGCTCGCCGTATGACGGCGGGCCGTCCTCGTCCGTCGACCAAATCCGCGGATCCAGGTCGCAGGACGAAAACGAGCCCACACGTCTGGATCGAACTTGCAATGGACACACGTCATGACGGGCGGCAGAACGGTTCCGGCGAGCTGGCTCAAAGCAGTATGCATGACGCAGCGCAGGATCCAGCTGCGTATCTGAGATTGCAGGGCGTATTTTCAATCGTTATCAATAGGCGTGTCTGTGGCTCCTCGGAGCAACTCGTCCGACACTCGCACACATATGGGGCCTTGGCGGGCGCTCGCAGGTTCGCGTTGGCCGCGAGCCGTGACGGCTGACGGTGGTTCGGGCATCTCGCGTTACCGGGATACGGCAGATCGCCGCGAGGATGCGGCCGCGGTAGAGGCATGTGGTAGATTGGTCGAGGCACCCCCTCAGGACGAGATGTCCGCATCGTCGCTCCTTCTCACCCTCCAGTCGGATCCTTCGGACGTGCTTGCACGTGGTCTCGAGACGCCGGCGTGTGAGACGCGTGTTCCGTGTCCTGGTGAAACTCCGGGTCTATTCAATCAAGCCGTCTAGAATAGCTCACCGGTCACGTTGGCCGCCACGCCCCAAGTCCGAACTGAGAAGAAGAGGGAGGGAGAGGGAGAGGAAGAGCCACCTGCCATGCATATGCACCAGAACCATCGAGAACAACTGGGAGTCACTCGGCTCCGCATGCCTGATCTATGACAACGAACAAACGCCACGACGGAGGGAGCCACAGGGTCTCGCTCCTGTGTGGCACGGTGATCGACCAGCTCCATGCACGATTTGGACCTGTCGCATGTACGTGGACGACGAAGGAATGGCACACCACCTCTGCCACACTCTCACCCATTCACAACACATATCCGTATTTTCGTCTCTTGGGACGGACACCGAGTCGCACGCCAACGCCACTGAGACCACACCGGGCGGATTTCCAGACGTTTCATCGTGTTATCTATTCTCGAGGTGTTCTGATCCCTACATCAATGTTACAGCGCCCGGGCCGCAGCAACGGCAGTGCCACCGCGAGAGATCAAGTCCCCACGCAACGTCCCGGCGTGCGCACACATGTCCTTTGCGGACCCTGTGACGTTATCCCTGCTCGAGGAAACGCCACCAGCGTCAACTGTACGTGTTCGACGCTCCCATGTCACACTCTCACGGACGACCTTCTTTCAACATCGCTGGACCCTGACGATGCAGAGGGATCGCCACTGCAAGTATCGCGGCTATTGCCCCACTCGTACCCCTGTCTCTCTTCCTGTTTTTCCCCGTGAAGAGCACCAACGAAAAGGGCCCTGATTGCACAGCAAAAATTCGCTCATCAAGCCCGGTATGCAGGCACGATGTGACATGGTGAAGGAAGTGAGAAACCGGGTGGCGTATCACACACACACAGAGACACTATATGTGCGTATATGGTAGATGAAGATGCGTGTGCCCACCTCCTGAAGGACAAGTGCATTTGGAGGCTTCGACCGGTCCCTGGAACGTATACACGCCTCCCGAGGTCCGCCCGCGTTGCTGATGGCATTCATTAACTGGTATCAAATTTAACCTTGTCTCGCCTCTCTCCCTCCCCTCCATGCCGGGAGGACAGGGCCGACCGACGTGGACGAGCGCGGAAACGGCAAAACGGTTAAAGCAAGAGAAAAGTGCACGCTCCGAGTGGATCGCAAGGTCACGTTCGACTCCCCCCCTTCCCGGTCTCCAAATCGGAGGCAGACATGCGCAGGCCGAGATGAATTCACCACCACGGGTGTGGGACGGTGGCGTTTTGGCAGCCTGCCCGGGTTGCCTGCACGATGACTCCATCCACTTGCCTCCATCAGCTGCGTCACAGAGGGCTTCGTTCAAAGGATAGGGATCAAAAAAGGACGGATCCAGACCCTGAAGTCTATCGCGATCGATTTGAATATCGCGCTATCGATCATGGGTGGCGCTCCGCGGCAGGTCGTTCCGTGGAGCCCGAAAAGGCGCGAGACGATGCTTCGTGATCAGGAATGAGCGTTGCAGCCACGACGACGGGGATACAAACGTATCGTGGTTCATGCTTGTTGTAGAGTGACCGGTGAATGCTTCCATCGTCGCGTCTGTTTGCCAACGCCGTCGTATGATAGAGACTGCTCCGATCAAGAACGCGGTTCGGAGAGTAAGAGGTGCTTGGCCAAGGGTAGGGTCGCAGTCCCCTTTCAAGACACACGGGTTTGGACAACGTGGTCAGGGTCCTCGGCCGTGCGAGCGGGCTGTCCTAGGGTACAGGCAAACGACAGCATGTTCTCAGCGGAGACGTGAACATTGGAGAGATTGGTGCGTCAAGTATAGATAACGCGATGGGTGAGCTGCACAGCCGCGACGAGGTTTTTTTAACCGGACGAAGTAAATGCATCCTGGAGCGCGGGCGTGTGCAAGAGGCCAAAAAAAGGGGTGAGAGAGACCTGTGCCCACGAGTACGTAAACTGGCCGTGTCGCTGTGTACTTTTGCGGTACGGTATGGGTCGGTGTGGGTGTCCGTAACGTCAGACCAGGGGCGCGGGGGCGCGTGTTGATTGGCACTGTCGACGGGCGGCGCACCCGAAGCACGGCGTCGTCGACTCCAAGGGAGGAGGGGGATCGAAACCTACCCCACGAGCCGTGCACACGACAGTCCCTTTGGGCGGTCCAAATTTAGTCACGGCACGCCCGAGAGCGAGCGGTCGAAAATGGAAAGATGGAAGGTCGAGGAAACTTCCATTCTGTAATTGGAGGATGCTGGGGAGGCTCCCAAGGATACCATTTCGGAGCTGGCGTCGGATGGAAGTTGGCTGGCCGGGATGGCATGGATTCCGAAACGGGCGTTGGAGAAAGGATGGCTGGTTATTGTTCGGAGGTCGCGCTTGGAACGCCGTTGGTTGCCAAAGGAGCGAAGACGCGTTTGAGGATGCCTGTTCTGACTGTGGGGCTATGTGGTCGCATTTGATGGCTCGGACGGAGGGGATCCGGCCTGGGAGCTGATGAAAGGAACGGGGATGGGGACGGGTTCCGGTAAGCTATGCGGGAGACGTCGCAGGATGCCACCGCAGCGACTCGGGGAGGATCTGGCTGAGTCAGGCGGGTGGGTTGCCTCGTGTCTGCGGGGTAGCGAGCGGTGCGGGGAAAGAGGGGGCGTGCGCGGTCGAATCCGGGTGCGAGACAAAGGCGGCAACTGCCAGCCAGGAGGGTATAAAACAGCCCGAGCTCGCCTCTCCGTGCCCTCCCGCCAGATGACCGAGTACGACTACTCCCCCGCTGCATACGACCGCTACGTCGCCCAGCAGACCCGCGTCTCCAACTGGGTCAACGACACCCTCCAGCAGTCGCACGCCTACTCCAACCCGTTCGTCCTCTCCCCGGCCCACCGCGATCGCTCATTCTATGACGAGCCAGACCGCTTGCCGTCCCGCCCGGACGAATGGTCCATGAACTCCTCCCGCCCCTCCCGCTCCCGCAGCAAGTCCTATGCCGACCACGCCCACTACGACCGCACCCCGCCCTCGAGGCACCGCACCCAGTCCCACTCCCGCTCCCCCAGAGAGTACGACATCTACCAGCCCCACCCCTCCCAGCCCTACGTCTACCCTCAACCCCACGTTGTTTCCCGCACCCCTGCGCCGCGCATACACACCTCCCCGCCGCACAGCTACCAGTACCCGTCCCCAACAGGCCACAGCCCCACCCGGCAGGCCTATGTGACCCAGCCGCCCCCCGGCCAGATCTACCATCTCTCCCCCACCCATGCGCCCGAGCCCATGCACCGCCGGACGTCCCATTCCCGCCAGTCCTCAAAGCCCCCGCCACAACCCTATCTCCTTGTCCAGGGCGGTGGCCCCAAAGCGGAGTACAAGCGCGGCGTGCGTTCTTGATTCTCTTCACGTGGCTCGTACTCGTGCTGACTACCCTCCTTTTTGTTCTCGCGTGTTGACGATGACGTTTGATCCTGCCTCTCTGGTATCTAGCCGCCAATACATGCGCCTGTCCCGACGAAACCACACGCCCAACAGCCCTTGTTCAAGCGCCTCCTCGGTTTCGTTTCCCCCGTCGGTGGTCGGAGCGGAAACGGTCGAGGGTACAGATACTAGGACCAGACGTCCGGTTCCCCTTGGTTCCGGCCGACCCCACAGGGCGCACTCGCTTGCTCCTTGGCATTCGGCTCCACGCCGACCGAGAATGACGGAAGATGTGTATGGCAACGGACGACCTCGACATGTCTGTGCCACCGCCGATCTCTCCCCTCTCACTCCACGCCTTCCGTCCTTCTCCCCAACCCCTCGCTCGCCACCCGGCACCTGACTTTGATGAAGGGGCACCACCGATCCCCGTTTGTGATGCCAGATTCTGTTTTAGATACGACCCTCAATGCATTGTCCACGCACGTTTTACGAACCCCAAGCATACACGTTAGACATCATCTATACTGGGAAGAGTGGCTGGCCCGCTCCGTTCTTCCATCGCTCCATTACCACGTCATGGTCCCTCACGCACGCTCACGAACCGCACAAGAACCTCGCACGCCAATTTGTAGCCATCACGTCTTGCCTCTCCCTTTTTGTCATTTTTTTAATAGCGCTTTCATGCGAATGAAATATCCGACCACAGTCACTGTCCTTACGTAGTTACGTTGATGTCTCTGGAGCCCCACACGCACAAGCGACGCAGTTATTTCCCGCCGTCGCCGCTCCACCCTACCCTTGTATTTGTGTTTTCACCTCGCCGCTCCTTGTTGCGTACACGAACCTGTGTATATGACGCTTATCTGTACGATCGCCGAATAATACCGTTGCATGCATCAGACAAACGAAATGCAGCCGTTTGCAAATCGGACCCACTCCCCTGATCCCAAAGAACATGCTTGCAAGCCAAGGCAGCGTAGTTGACACCACAGCGCAAAAATAGCGACAGGTTCGTGCCGGGCGCGTCCGGGTGTTGGCTGGACAAGAACCACACAAGGCCCTCCGTCGCGCGTCCGTGCTCCCGTCCATGCGCGACAGGTCGATCATCGCTGCTGCGTTCGAAGCGAAGGGACTCGCCAAGAAGGCCATCGACCATGCCCCTCAAGTCAATCTCGCGCATCGCCTCCTCAGGGGGTGTATCTGGCAAGACAAGGTAGAGATCGCCGCACAGCACACACATCCCGAACGCGCGCGCGTCTGAGAGGGGCTCGTCTCTCTGTCTATATCCGGCTGTGTATATCAGGGTACGAAGTCGCCCATCGGTGTCGGTACGGGCATGGGGAGGCATGTGATGACGCTGATGGGCGATCAGGGGTTGTGTGATGGTCGATGGCGATCATCATCATCATGGCCACTGGGCGTGAGGGGGCGTCCAGCGCGATAACGACCGGCATCGACGGCCTACCGCGAACCCGGGCACCTCGGACACCATCGGCGCGTCCCGCACGTTACACAGAGGGGAAGACGATCGCCAGCGAACCCAGGCCTCGACACGCGCGCCGATCGTTGGCGACACCGCGGTGCCACTTGCGCACGAGGGGGGCCAAGGGCTGTCAGCCACGCGGACGGTGTAGCCATACCGGCGGGATCGAACACGACGACGCAACGCGCGCATCTGTCGATCACAGCCAGGCTGGCTTGCATGCCGGTGCACGACATCGCCACGACCGAGCGGTCGCACGCTCATCTCCACCCAGTGCGCCCTCGGTCGACCGTCCCGTCTCCACCACCTTGGCACGTCGGACGCTTCCATTCCCATCTCCATCTTCGGAGGGCGCGCTGCGCATATGATATACTGGGCGGCACCAACAGAGATGTCCACCTTTCGAGCCCGTCGCAACGGCAACCCCCCTCGTCCAGAAGAGGGAACAAGGACAATAAGCACCTGTCCAACCCAAACGACGCCGAACATGATCCGAATCTCCCGTTGCAGATTGGGAATTGCAGGGTGATTGTCGACGCATGCACGCGACGGGGGACTTGAATTGCATCGATGGCGACGAGCGAGCCCATATCGGACGATCACTCGAGGAATCCGACCAGGCGCGTCACCGTGCGGAACAGGGACCCTCTCACCGGCAAACGGGGCCGGTCGGGGCGTTCGCCTCGTCGTCGGTCCCCGTCATTCTGTGTACGTCTGTATGCGCATATTGACGCATGGTCAGTCTATCGATGGGCAGCAGCACAACGAGAACGTCGATAAGCTCCGATAACGAAGCCACGAGGCACCGCCTACAGGGCTGTTGACAAGCAGTGGCTGTATAAACACTGGGGCATGGGATGGGGTCATTCACGTTGACCACGCGGTCGAAAAACGTGCATGACGCGTTGAGCACGCCATCGGTGACGAGACGCCAGACACGCGTTGGGGCGTGTCACAAGGTGCGCTCGCCCGCTCTGCTGTCTGCACCTCTTGGTTGGGTGACAGGCCTGTCCGCGTTCGTGTCTCCAACCCCAACTCCAACCCCACCGTCCCCGTGGTCGCACGGCCGGGAGGAACAAGAACGGTGCGTGTGGATGACCACAGGGTACTGGGGTGTGTGGATCCGAACGCACGCGCACACGCCGTACGATATCGTGCGGCCTCGTCGTGTCGTCCCGAACGTCTGGACCGTTACGCGCACGGGCATGTGTCTCCACCGCACAACCGGCGCGGTCGGCCCTCGCAGAAGGTACCGTCAGATGGCCGGTAAGATGAAAAAAAAAAAAAGATGCATGGACGTGATAAGATGCCACCGGCGCATGGCCGTGGCGGTGCACGCGGTATGTATGGGACAAAGTGGAGGTAGGACGCCCTCGTCGGATGTTGCGCCTCTGGCTCCGACACGAGGACATCGGCGGCGGAAGTGAGGGGGATCTCAGGTGCGTCGACACGGGTTCGATGACGTGTGTGACAAAGACTGGGGTAGTCATTCACGGTGCACAACTGGGGTCGCGGGACCGAGATTAGATGGCCGGTTTGATAGATGGCATTGAAGTTGGCACCGCAGCCCGGGATCTCATCGGTTCGACAGTTGGTCGCCTCACCCTAGTGAGTTTCCCACGGTTACCGGTCCTTTTCAATATACAAGGCACAGGCATCTCGGACGAGCTGCAACATCCAAACCGTTCCCATAACTAATGACCTTCTCTTCTTTTGCCGTCTCAGGATGCGGCCCGATCCATATGACAAGCTGCATAAGCGCAGTCACGTACTTATTGGTTTCTCCGATGCGATAAGCCACCCGGTTACCACCGATGGGTCGGGTTGGTATCTGGTCAGCATCGTTGCGCTTGCCTACGTCCGTGCGTTCTAGTAGATGATGGGAAATAGCCTTGCAAACGTCCGTACCATCCACTCGCAGTCGCATTTTCCTCGACGAATTTCATTGCCCCACACGCAGGACGTCCCTTTGGACTCGGCCTTTCGCATCCCCATCGTCGACTTCGCTCCCTTCCGCCGTGCTACCGCCGCCCCGTCCGAGAGGCGTCGCGTCGCAGACGACCTCGTGAACGCCTTCAAAGAGGTTGGCTTCGTGTACTTGAGTGGCCATGGGATCCCCACAGACGTAATCGACAACGTGTACGCAAAGGTAAGGCTTGCCTGCGTTCACCTCTTTACCGACCACGTGGCGCTCAAGGACACGTTCACGTTTTTACAGAGCGCCGCGTTCTTTGGCCTACCCCAGGATGCCAAGGTAGACTCTCCGCATCGTCCTTGTCCGGATTCGTTCACCGAGGGGTGCGTGCGTTAGGACCAAGTTGCCTGGACGGACCCCCGCGAAAACCGGGGCTATGTCAGGGTCGGCCGGGAACGCGTGACGCAGTCGTACGACCCAGCCGATATCGCCGCGCTGCGCGTGCACGCGCCCGACACGAAAGAGTCCATAGAGCTCGGCAATGACACGGACCCCACACGCAAGAACAAATGGCCGAACGAGGCCGACGTCCCGGGGTTCCGGGACACGATCCGTGCGTTCTTCCAGGTTGTCCGCGGGTGTCTGGGCGCGAGGGCCGTGGGGACTGACGGTGCGATCCTAGACGTGCCACGCGCTGTACGTTGCCGTGATGCGTGCGCTCGCGCTGGGCCTCGGTCTGCCCGAGACGTTTTTCGATGGGAAGATCGACCGGCAGTTCCATAACTTGAGGCTGCTCTCCTACCCGCCCGTGAGCGCGAAAGTGCTCGCGCAACCGGGCCAAGCGAGGGCTGGCGCGCATTCAGGTATGCGCGGGACGTCGTCGTCTCAACACTGTCGCCGACCTCGCGTTTTGCAGATTACGGCAACATTACCTTGCTATTCCAAGATTCAGTGCGTCGTCTGGAGGTCGCTCGACCTGTGCCGCATCTTGACGCGTTCGTGTTCCAGGTCGGCGGACTCGAAGTGCAACACCCACAGACACACGACTTCCAGCCCGTCCATCCGGTCGTACGTCCGCCGAGCTTGCCACCAGCATGCGTGTGCTGAACGCCGCCGTACAGCCAGGCACGATCGTCGTCAACGTCGGCGACTTGCTCGCGCGCTGGAGCAACGACGTCCTGCGCTCCACGCTCCACCGGGTCGTGGCCCCGCCGGCGTACCAGCGTGGCGACACGGCGGGCATGACGCCCTGGCGTCAGTCGATCGCCTGCTTTTGCAGGCCGAACCCGGATGTCGTGATCACGGCGCTGCCGACCTGCGTGAGCGCGACGCACCCGAGCAAGTACGAGCCCGTTCTGACGGAAGACTTTGTCGTCGGGCGCTTGACTGCGACGTACGAGTGATAAGGGTCTCTGCAGTCCATTGATCGGGTGCTGCAACGTAGCGCACCCGTCGAGGTCAGACTGCCGTACGATCGTCCGATAAGAAGTGGGGCCCGCGGTGCAGAATACCATTGCGATGGCTGTTGTACTATTATAGGCTCTTTTTTTTTTTCGATTCCATCTCTCGTGTTCAGACGTTTCGAGGATTTAAGAATTTTATGTTTTTTTTTGGGCCCACAAAACGATACACCCCCGAGTCCCATCTACGTACGTCAAGGCAAGACCGGGCCCCAGTCGCATGCAAACCCCGTCGCACCAGTGCCTGCTCCTCCGGTCATCCTGCACGAGGCACATGCATTCGACAGGTCCGAGGGCCACCTGGTCGACACCGCATCGCCGTCCATTCAATGGACAACAACGGGAAGACAACAAGATGCGGTCAAGGAGCCGAGGTCACAGGACTCTCGAGGTATCTTGCCACAATCCACCACGTGCGAGGGCCGCCGGATCGCATAGCCCCCCCGTGCGATTGACAACGGGAAAGGTGCACGTACCGAGGAGCCGAGCAAGGGTGTACGACAACGCATCTAGACCATCTGCATGCACGGCAAGCGCAGTCCGAGTTGACGACAAGACGCTACCGCGGGCCGATAAGCGTCGAGGGAAGGGGGGGTCAACGGCCACATCAGGGACATCCGCCACACCAATGTGGGCGTGACATCGCAAGAATGCGTCCGGGGAGGCGACAAAAGAGGGGGAAAAGTGGCCGGCGGGCAGCGTGGCATCAAAGTGAACCGGGCGAGCCTGGTTGGAACGGCGTGCGCAGTCGTCGTCGATGGCGCGTCGGTTGTGCATCGTTCTGTGGTATTTGTGGTTTTCTATTTTTTTTTCGGAGTTTTCTGAATTTTCTCGCTGACAGCGATTAATGTCGCTCAAAAAAGTGTCGCAAGCGACGTACCAAGAAACCCGATCAAAGGAACGGCAGGGAAGGAAACGGATCCAAAAGAAGAAAAGAGGGCTAAGTGATACGTCACGTCAGGAGCGGAGGGCAAGGTATCAGGGGATGGCATACGGCGAGATGCTTTTTTTTTTGGCGATTTTCTTGATTTTTTTGTCTTTTGTACTTTTCTATCTGAGTGTGAAAAGAACCGAGTAAGCGGAGTGGACAGCATAATGTCGGAGGATAGCTTACCTGAATTTTTTTCGAGTTTTGTACCTTTCCTATGGGAATGTATAAGGACAGGGTTGCCAGAGTTGAACTTGGGCAACGCACAATTACAGAAAAATGAAGAGAAACCGAAACTGAAGAAAAAAAGAAAGGCTAGATGATAGTCAAATTATGTTAGCCGAGTGAAAAGCAATGTATCGAAGCACGGCATACCTGAAACAAGAACTCCACAATTTTCTGCTTTTTTTGGGTTTTATGTTTCTATTGGAACGCGTGAGGAGAAGGGTGACAAGGTAGACTTGGTCAACACACCACTAAGGTAATTTATAGACCGAATCCAAAGGAGCGACGATAGTTGGAAAGGGGTATATTGTGACAAAGGGACGATCGGGAACGACCGGGCTAGCCGTGGGCCATGCGCGGTAACTGTCTCATGAGAGACGCCGGTTCAACCGCGCCGTTTATCGGGACAACTGATGAAGCAGACACTTATCCGCCAGGCCTGTTGACAACCAGATGAATTTCTTCGATGGCAGAGGAACATGTGCCAAAAGTCGTAGCCATCGCTGGTGGACCGACGAAGATGAGGGAGTCTCATTGTTACCGATTTGGCAACTGGCGCGCGGGATGCTGTCCGAGCTGGAGCTCTGGATTGTCACGCGTTCGCCCTCCACTGAGGATTTCAGAACGGTGGGGATCGCGGTCTGGTGCTCGACAAGCTGCGACAGGGTTTGTTCAGCATCCGCGCACCGTGAGGAGATCAATGGACGTGCACTCACATCCAAGGAAAGCTTGGTTCTTCCGCCTACCATGGGCGCGAGTCAGTTCTGCAGAACGGTGTCATAGAAGCGAACTCGCCTCGCACAACGGTTGAACGGGTGCGAACAGCCCGCCGACGCCCAAGGAGGCCGCAACGCCACTAAGACGCTCTGTCCGCTGAAACCCGAGCAGAGCGCGAAGAAAGACAAAAAGAACAGAAAGGAATGAGAAGAAGGGATGGAGTATGCAGGAGGGAAAGAGAGGCTTATATACCTGCCCATCCATGTCAGCCGCATTCCAAACTCCAGATCGGGTTTGGCGGAGGGTAAAGTTACTACGTCATGCGCGTTATCACACTTGCGAAGCGTTGGGAGCAAGGCCGAACGCTGCGCACGAAGCCCCATGAGTGGGCTCACAGTACTTGCTTTCCAGCAGCTTCGCTTACTAGGATACTTGAACTGGCCAGGCTGCAGTCTGAGTGCCTTCTAACGGCAGCACCATTATTTAAACGTGGATTGGATTCCCGAATCGGATCGCGATATGTCAGGCCGTTTCTGCTGCCGATACTTCACTTGTATTTATTGCTGCACAAAGTGATCTGGTCCAGAAATTTAGTTAGTATTCGGTGTGTATGCAGTAAGTTATAATAGAATGACGAACAATCAGTTGATCCGAGCCGAGATCGCGAAAGGTATCAGAGAGTACCCACAGCACGTTCCGTCCTTTGTTGTTTCCCTATGTGAGCAAGGGCTATTCCATTTTCTTCAATTTCAATCCTGCCTAGTCCAGCAGCGATATTCAACATGAACAAGCGAAGAGTATAATGCAACGGTCTGTCGGTCGTTAGTACAAATGGACCTACTTTTGCCGTGCAAGTTGACTGTGTGGTAAGGGGTCGCTCCGGGATGATCATTGAGACTCCAAGCTCGTAGTGGCGAAAGCAAAGTACTTGGTGTGTAACAGTACTAGAACACTACGTCATACTCGTACCTCAATTCGATAACATCAATGAGTCTATCAATACAATGGCTGTCAGCCAACCATCATTGTCGCATCTACCAGCTTTGTCATGCACAATACGTCAGATACTTCACCGCGTCGCGAGAAAAAGATGACATCTTTGATTATCTGTGAGATCAGACCATGCTGCGCTTCGGCTGCGATCCTTTGACTGTGAAAAATGAAACAGGACATAAGCCCATACGCCGAGGGCATAGAAGCGACCAGAGGACACGGACCTGTCTTTGACTGTCTTTGTAAGTTGATTATCTTCCTTTTCCTTGTCTTCCTGCTGGAAAAATGTCGCACGAGAAGAAGCATTCGGAGTCAAATTGGCCGGTTGGGATACATGCCTTATTGCCGACGCCCTTGTCGTCCTGACCTTTCAATATGGGTGCAGGGTCCTATACGTGACGGTGGATTCATTCGCTTTATTTGCAGCATTGACGCGCGTTTCGGTGCCTTGGACGGGGAGTGCAAAAGAGTCCATGATCACGATCGAGTTACCGAAGACTTTTCCTTGCATGAAGATGAAGCCCATGAATTCGTGTGGAACGCTTGATCTTGGGCGTGTGACCTGTCGACAGCAATCACATCAGCTCCTGTGGCACTATTGAGAATGTCGGCACAACTAGAGGCCCCATCATGGAAGTCGGCGAACCATTTTAATCAATGCAACGGCAGATATTTTGCACGATTTAAAGTAATGCTGGCTGTCCTATCACAATTAGTGCTGGTTTCCGAGGGATTAAGACATAAAATGGCAAGCACGGTACGCCCGCCGATGCACGTCAGTGAGGATGCACTCACTCACGGTCTCATAACATTTGTTAGAGGATGCGCCCGTTGGGTTGTACATCGAAAGTCTTAGTATGTTTCATCCTTGGATGAAATTTTTTGAATTTACTTGGCAAGAGAAAACGGCTGATACAACTTCAGACACGGTCGTTAGGCATAATATAAATATGTGATATTTGCCATACTTATCCTTGGGTCTAGGTGCAGTGTGTTTTAAGTTATTGTCTTGGTGGGGGAACTAATGCTAAATGTGTACCTCGTGATGTATCCTGTGAAAAACGTCGCTTGGATGGTGCTGTGGAAATGCCTCATATCTGCTTTGCACTACGAAACCGGGTAGAAGCTTTTCTTCTCTGATACTGTGGCATCTCCGAGTATCTCCGCGCAAGCTCTCTTTCGCCCACGCGGTCGCTCTTCGTGCTTCCCTTGTCAACGCGCAGCATAGACTGCCGCGTCCATTTGAACAGTTAGACGTTGCCAGCTTACAAACGGCAAAGGTTCATTCCGAGCTAAAGATTTGATCAGAGGATGGTCCCCACTGTCCCCCTGAGGTGATGGCCTGTTCAAAGGTTACGTTCAGGCTGGTGTTCGTGTTATGTGACAAGGCCGAAAAGATTTGGGCAACGAGTACACACGTAAACGTTTCGTCGCGATAAATCCTGTTGTCTTGCCAGGAAGTCTGTGATTGGCACGCGTACGCGCTGCCACCGTAGATTCTACACTATCCTCGGCGGTGGCGAGGGGGCGAATCACGTCGGCCCGATCCGCGGTCATCACGGTACCCCGCAGGCGGCGAGGGAGACCGCCGTGGGGAAGGGGGCGTGCGCGAATTGTCTCTCTCGCGGCTGTTGTCCCGCTCGCGTCGCGTGTCTCTACGATGGTCGTGGTCACGGGCGCAGTCTGGGGTTTGTACGACTTACGTGTTACGTAAGAAAGGATGACGCGCGATGCCACAAGTCACGCACGCGATTCAATCCGACCGTCCCAGCTTAGCAACATCAGACTAGGATAAAGAACGTCTTGTCCTTCGTAACCCGTACGAGGAACTTGACAAGTGACACGCGATCTCCTACCCACTACCTAGAGCAATGCCGCCTTCCCATCAAGGGCAGCGACTCCATAACAAATCCTTATCTGGCCATTCACACCGGCACATCGACGTTTAGTAGTACACTTGGGTAAAATCGACCGGCTGGGTACCGTCCGGGAGGAGTGGCAGAACATCGAGATCCGGCTCAAGCTCTTGTGTCAGTGGCTCCTTATTAATCACCAGGCTGGGACTGGCTCATATTAGAGAAACGCCGACGGCCAGAAAGACAAAGAAGAGCACGTACGACGGAGCCTCGGCGCGCTTCTTCGGCGCAGCAGTCGCTGTTGGTGCGCTGCTGGATGCCTTCGTCGTCGAATAACCGCCCAGGAGTACCGATGGCACCCCAAAGGGTACGTTCAGATCCGGAGCGATATTCAACGTGTATAGGGCTGGTGACGGCTCAGTTTTGTCTTTGTCTGTATCGGCTTGGGTCTTGGTTGGCTCCTGCTCTTCCTTGTGGTGCCATCCCCAATCGGAAGGAACGTGTGGCATTTTGTCTGATCCGCCGTGGTCGGACGACGTTTCAACGTCTTCGTCTTCGTGATTACTCTACAGATCAGACAGGACTGTCGGTATTTGGATCGCTTTGAAAGACTGAGGTTCACCTGTGCTTTATTTGGTGCGGGAGCGGACAACGCAGGTACGGCAACGAAGACAAGGAGCATAAACGCCGCAAGCTTCATGGCAAAGGGCGAGACGCGCGTCAGAAGAAACAAGCGGAAATCTGGTCGAAATGAAGGGTAATAAGGCTGTGCGCATGCAGTTCAGTGTCTCGCTCGAGAGTGCGTTCGAGTCGACTCACTGGCCAGCACCGGGTGAGCAAAAACGTGGAAAGTTGAGTGGTGGAGCAAGAGCGCTCACTCCCGAGCGAGGTTTATATGGGCCCAGGTCTCACGACGTGCCCTTGCCTTGGATGCTTCGAAACGCGAGTCGTTTCAAATGTTGATAGTTGGTAGCTAGATGTTGCTTCTATCATATTCGCATCCAAAAAGACACAATGATCATCATTGGTGCGACCTGCGGGCCCGATCGGATCCAATACAACACCTACCAAGACCAAACTTGCTGGAATGCCGTCGTCTCCAGGCAAAAATTGCAAAATACCCCACCTAGCCCTCAAGTTGGATAAATGGGGAGGGGGACGCTCGAGTACCTAGCCGAGCGACTCTCGATCACCGGTGGCAGGTGCAAACCCATCCACGTAAGCATGCTGCCCGTATTGACGAGCACAAGACTAGGAACAATTCCTTGTCAGTTGACCGTGTGGTAAGGGCTGCTCCGGGATAATCGTTGGTACTCCGAGCTCGTAGTGGAGAAGCAAAGTGCTTGGTGTGTAACAGTACTAGAACACCATGTCATATTCGTACCTCAATTCGATAACATCAACGAATCTATCAATACAATGGTTGTTAGCCAACCGTCATTGTCGCATCTACCAGCTTTGTCACGCGCGATACATCTGATACTTCACCGCGTCTCGAAGAAAAGATGACATCCTTGATTATCTGTGAGATCAGACCATGCTGCGCTTCAGCTGCAATCTTTTGGCTACGGAAAATGAAATAGGACATAAACCCATGACCAAGAGCATAGACGCGATCAGAGAACACGAACCTATCTTTGACTGCCTTTGTAAGTTGACTGTCTTCTTTTTTCTTGTCTTCCTGCTGGAAAAACGCCGCATGAGAAGAGGCATCCGGAGTTAAATTGAGCGGGTTGAGGTACATGCCTTATTTCCGATTCCCTTGTCATCTTGACCTTTCAATGTAAGTACAGGGGCCCGTGAGTTGCCTACCGCCGTCTGTGCTTTGGCAAGTTTCTCATGCAGATCTACTATCTGCGATACCGCATAGGCACGGTTCTACGAACCACGATAAGAGAATCGGATGCGGTCCAAAGTGACAAGTATCAGCGAGCGCGTACCGAAATCAGGTTGCTGCCGCTAAGGGTATTGACCCAGTATTTGTTCCATAAGAGGCCAAGCAATTCCTCGTCCAAACTGGACTTGAATATCTCGACTTCAAGCTGATAATATTGATTTGCATGGGCACCAAAATCTTCGATCTTGGCTAGGGGGATTGATTGGTATTCAGAGGCAGAAGACGCCGGAGGGGTATAGTCTTTCGGGTACGTGCGAAAGGCACCAATGTCAACTTTGCCTGCAGAAATCGTGCGATTTGGGTCGATCTATGGGAACGAGGCGAGTGCGAGTGAGATAAAGATAAGTCGGGAGGCTCATGACGCACGACGACAGCCACAAAGGGGTCTTGGAACTGCTGGTTGTTCATCTGGGTGTCGACGTCTATGCCAGACAGCCAACAACCATAACCTGGATGAGAGTGGTACCATCCGATCGCATTCTCCAGTCGCTGGACCTGACCAAGCCGGAGAGACAATCAGTCTTGGGTGAATGCCAAGGCGAGTCGTGACCTTATACCTTTTCGCATTCCTGTATGTACGTGACCATGTACTCATTCGCTTCATTTGCAGCATTGACGCGCGTTTCGGTGCCTTGGACGGGGAGTGCAAAAGAGTCCATGATCACGATCGAGTTATCGACGACTTTTCCTTGCATGAGGCCCATGATTTCGTGTGGAACGCCTGATCTTGCGTGTATGACCTATTAACAGCAGTAGGATTAGCTCCTGAGCACCACTGAAAATTTGGTGCAACTGGAGGCTGGATGGTGCGGGTGATTATAGAAGTCGGCGAACCATTTTGATCAATGCAATGGCAGATATTTTGCACGATTTAAAGTAATGTGGACTGTCCGATCACAATGAGTACTGGGATCAAGACATGAAGTGGTAATGCACGTCGACGGCGATGCACTCACTCATGATCCCATGGCGCCTGTTGCAGTATGCGTCTGTTGGCCTGTGCATCGAAAGCGTATATTTCATCCTTGGATGAAATGTCTTGAATTTGGTTGGCAAGCGAAAACGACTGATATGCTGTTGAGGCCATCGTCAGATCACGCCATTGCAACTCGCGCCCCCTCCGTGGTGTAGCCTGTTATGTAAGAGGATGGCGCGTGATGCGGCGTCTTACACGTGACTTACGGCGACAGACTTATGTAAAATCAGACTAGGATAAAGAGCGTGTTGTTTGTCGTAACCTGTACGAGGAACTTGACAAGCGACACGCGATCTCCGACCCACTGCCTAGAGCAACGCCGCCATCCCATCAAGGGCAGCGACATCATGGCTCCCTACGATCTCGAGCACATCGACGTTTAGTAGTACAGTTGGGTAAAATCGACCGGCTGGATGCCGTCCGGAAAGAGTGGCAGGACATCTAAATCCGACCCAAGGTGCGGTGTCAGTGGCCACTCACCAACCCCCTGGCTGGGACTGGCGGATGTTAGAGGCACGCCGACGACCAGAAAGACAAAGAAGGCCACGTACGACGGCGTCTCTGCGCGCTTCTTCGGCGCAGCAGACGGTGTTGCTGCACTGCCGGCAGCCTGCGTCGGCGCATGACCGCCCAGAGGTATCGACGGCACCACAAAGGGTATGGCCAGATTCGGAGCGACATTCACTGTGTATCGGGCCGGCGGCGCCGAAGCTTTGTCTTTGTCTTTGTCTTTGTCTTTGTCTGTGTCGTCTTTCGTCTTGGTCGGCTCCTCCACATCCTTGTGGTGCTCGGGAGAAGGGTCGGATGACGTTTTGTGTGATCCGTCATGTGTTTCAACCTCTTCCGAGTTGTGACTACCCTACCGATTAAACAGGACTGTCGGTATTTGATTTGCATTGAAAGACCGAGGCTCACCTGTCCTTTACTCTGTGTGGGAGCGGACAGCACGGGTGCTGCAACGAGGACAAGGAACACAATCGCGGCAAGCTTCATGGCAACGGGCGAGGTGCGCATTAGAAAAAACAAGCAGAAATCTGGTCGAAACGAAGGGTGATAAGGCTGCGCGCATGCAGTTCAGTACCTCGCTCGAGAGCGCGTTCGAGCCGACTCACTGGCCAGCACCGAGCGAGCAAAAACGTGGAAAGTTGAGCAGCTGGAGCAAGAGCACCCACTCCCGAGGTTTATATAGATCTCATAACTGTGCCCTTGCCTGGGAGGCCTCGTTGAAACGCGAGTCGTTTCAAATGTTGATAGGTGGTAGTTGCACGTTCATGCTTCCATCACATTCACGTCCCAAAAGCCAAATGATCATCACTGGTGATGCGATCGGTCTGATCGGATCAAATACCACACCTGTGAAGACTAAATTTTCTGGAATGCCTTCGTCTCCAGGCAAAAATCGCAAAACTTTCAACCTAGCCCTCAAGTTGGAAAAATGGGAAGGGGGGCGCTCGAGTACCTACTTAGTAGCCAACCGACTCTTGAAGCCTGATTACTGGTAGGCTTGCAAACGCCTCCACGCAAGGATGCTGTTCACATTAACGAACACAAGACTAGGCACAAAGAAGAGCTGGTTCCTTGTCTCCCGTTCGTACCCCCATACACGCATGCAATCTCCTCCAACCCGCACAGAACGACGACGCCCTGCGAACCCCGCGCGCATCCGTGGTTCACATATTTTCGGTGTAATCGATGGGCAGGCTGGTGAGTTGCAGCAGCGAGCCGATGTCGCCCAGGTTCGCCAGATCGAACCCATGCCTAACAGCGACGTGCCACATCAGCGGGCCGTCGACGACCAACACGCGCGAAGAGAAGAGGGGACGAGACACATTCAAAGGCAAAAAAAAAGCGGACGCACGACAGGCCATCGCGCTTGTCCCGTTTAGCAGGACTACCCCCCGTCGGGGTCGGGGTCGAGGTCGAGGTCGTCGTCGGTGAGCCCCCACCGAGATTCAACGCGGGCAGCGCAAACGGCACGTTCACCGCCCCGTTCAAGGGTACCGTAAACTTGGCGCCGGGCGCGCTGTTCGTGGTCGAGGGCGTCTCGGACGCGTCCGCTTCCGAGTGCTTGGTCCCGGTCGGTCCGGGATGGGCATCCGTTTCCGCGTGAGAGTCGCCGTGCTCGTGCAGTCTGAGGGCGTCGTCGTGCTTGTCGCTGTGCTCCTCACTGCCGTGCTCGTGTTCACCGCTGTGGGTGCCGGCGTTCTACACGTGGGTCGGGATGGGGTGTGCATCGACATGGACTCGGAGCTCACCTCTCTATTCGGTGCAGGTGCGGCCAGCGCGGGCACGGCGACGAGGAGGAGAAAGGCTAGGGCAGCAAACTTCATGGCAACACGTGGAACAGACTGTCAGACGGGGTGGTCGAAAACAAGGGAGGGCGGAGCAAAGAAAACAATGGAGGCTGGTTGCGCAGTGCGAGGTCAGTCACGACGACCCTGGCGCGCGAAAGCGCACGACTCACTGGCCAGCACCTGGTGAGCACGAATATCAATGAAGCGGCTGGAAAAACGAGCGTCGCCTCCGCGCGGTTTATATACGTCTCTGGACGCGCCCCTGGCCTGCCCCACCCTTTTCCTAGCCGTGGATCGTTCGAAACACGGGCCGTTTTGGCTTCGACGGCGGACTTTGTCTCTCATCTCATCTGCCTCCAGGAGGCTGCAATCACGAGAGGCGACTGCATGATGCGCTAAACGCGAAGCAGCCAGCCAGGGGCGCTCGGGATACAAATATGTTGGCCGAGGGGGTATGTACACGCGGCGAAGGGGCCACGCGACCGCAAACGCACCAGGAGCGCAGTTGTCGTTGGTGGCGAGGAGGCAGGTGAGGCCAGGACGCCCCTGTCCTATGTCTCTCTCGGGCCGACGGCGCCGTCTGCACGCGTCAACGGAAGGTGAACATCGGCGCACGAGCCGCACACGCCGATCCGTCCCGCAGAAATAAGGTCCAAAACGAGGGGCGAGCAAACACAGCATGCGATCAGAGTAGTTGACTTGATGGGCCATCGAACGATCAATCCATCACTTGTTGGCGGCGCTACTTGTCGCGCGAAAGACGTGCACCGCACTGGCAGGTGTGATGGGAGTCGGTCCTCCGACTGTCAAGACACGGCAACGACACGCGCGTGGGCGACGACAAACGTTCCCTAGACTTGTTTCAGCGCGAGGAAAAGAGGCGATGATAAGTCGAGATAGCCGCCCGCATCCGTCAACGTGGGAGCTGGTCGCATAACGAGCCGTGATGCTCTGGCTAAGCATGATGGAGTGTCACTTGGCGGGGCTGAGCCAACACCCCGTCTGAAGAACGAGGCAACGGCAAGGCGAACAAAGAGGATCCCAGTCGATGCAACCATGGCGCAGTGGCAGCCGTAGATACGCCAAGTTAGCCGACTCACCCTCGCGCACACGGCCTGTCGTCCGCTGGAATTGTGTTCTGGCAACGTGGTCCCACGCCGTCTCGTCTGGATAGATCATGAGTGGGCGATCAAGTCCAAGTACTAAAAACACGTCGCGTATTGAGCTCGGGGTGGTAGTAGCAAAAGACACGTCCCATACATAAATTACGTTTGCATGTACAGCAATTAGGAAATCAAAATGGGAGCCATGTTCGACGCTCAACTCGTCCGCGGCGGTGGCAAGCCATACCGCCGATCGTCCCTCACCCCCCGGCCATACCCCAGCCGCCCCATCGGTGGCGGCGGCGGCGGACTCCGTCGTCGCTCATACCACTCCCCCCTGCCATACTCTCTCTCCCGTTCCCGTTCCCGCTCACGATCATAAAACCCTCCGCTCGCACTCGTGCTCGACGGCGGCGGCGCAGATACAGGGGGCGTCCGTGTCCCCGCCGACCGCACCCCACCCACACCCACGCTCGCGATCACCGACCCTGTCGTGGCTGCAGACGACGGCGGCGGGCCAGGCACATACTCCCCCCGGCGCGGCGGCGAATACCCCCCGTACGGACCGTCGTCCCGTAAGCGCTTCATCGGCGGCGGTCGCATCTCGTCCCCACCCAGCCCCCGTCGCGGCGGACTCGGACTCCGGGGTCGCACGCGCGAAAACGCCGGGGGGTCGTCGTACCGCCCGCGCTCAAACTCCCTCGCAGGCGGCGGTGGAGCATACCCCCGCTCGTCCCCACCCGGGTACGGGTCCGTCAGTCGGGCGCTCAACGACCGTCCTGCGTCCATCCTCCCCGCAGGTGGCGGCGGCGGCGGCGGTGCAAACCGCCGTTCCCGGTCCTCCCACTGCCACCCCACCTCCCGCTCCCGATCGCTTCGCACATCCCGGTCGCGCTCGCGCTCGAATCGGTCCCGGTCGCGGTCCATCAGCGGCGGTCGGTCGTGCGCGCGCCAGGACCCACCCGGGGGTGCGGGACCGCGCTTGTCATCGTCCCACCAGCGCCGTGCGTCGTACTCGCGCTCGCGTTCGGCGGTGTAGCGTCGCTCTCCGTCCTCGTACACGCCCTCCCCGCGGAACGGCGGCGGCGGGGAGCGCGGCGGGTATACGCTGCGTCCCCTGTCCCGGTCCCGGTCAAACAGGTGCGGGGGCGAGTACCGTCGCGGTGGTGGCGGGCCAGGGCGGCTGAAACCGTCGCCAAAGCGCGCTGGCGGAGTGTCGACATCGTCGCGGTCGCGCCTGTCGCGCTCGTCTCTGTCTGCAAACCCGCGGTCCAGGTCAGGTCGGTAGCTGGACACGGCGGGGGGCGGGCCGTCGGGGCGTTCTCTGGAAAAGGGTCGGTTGGGCCGGAAGTCAGAGAAGCGGCCATGATCGTCTTTGAGTGGCGGTGCACGGAGGTCGTCCCGCGCGACAGAGGGTGCGCGGGGGTAGGCGCGCGGAGGAACAGGTCCGACCGAGAGCCGCTCTTCCAGGGTCGGGGCAACGGCCATGTCCGGACGGGGGGCGGGTTGGCTGAGACGGTCCTGCAGGGAAGGCGTGGGAGCAGGTTGTGAAAGGCGCTCTTCCAGAGGCACATTGGGGCGAGGAGGGTCGTCTGCCAGGGGGGCGCCCCGATCGTCGTCTGTAGTTGGGCGGGCGAGCGGGATAGCGTCACTAGCAGCACGAGAGCGGTCCTCGGAGCTTGTCGGGGGAGCCCTCGAGTCAGAGCCAGGGAGCGGTCGACGATCGGCCAGAGAGGGACGACGGTCGTCGAATGGGGGCCGTCTGTCGTCCAACGGCGGCGGCTTGAAGCGGTCGTCAGGGGGAGGGTTGCGAAGGGCGGGGCGTCTGTCGTCGTCATAGCGACGAGGGGGAGGCACGTAGTCGGGACCATACGAGGGCTCGTAGTGGCGAAGCTCTGGGGGAGGTCGCGGGGCATGGCTGCGTCCGTAGGAGTGGCCGACGAACTCGCGGCGCCTAAAGGGCCTGTCTCTGTCCCGGTCGCGGTCCCAGTCTCTGTCTCTGTCGACGGGCCTGTCCCTGTCCCGGTCTCTGTCGGGGAGACGACGGTCGTCGTCTGTGGGAGGAAAGGGAGACTCGGGGGGCCTGCTGTGGGGCCGGGCATCCTGTGTGTCGTCACGCTCCCAGGCGTTGTCAGGCGGGGGTGGTGAGTCGTCCATGGGGGCGGGCTTGTCGTCGGCTGGGGCGGGGTCGGGGTCGGGGGCGGGGGGCTGTGGGTACTCGCCCGCTACGTCGGCG